>JAQFZL010001229.1:0-11125 GCA_034695685.1 Galumna lanceata
ATATATTAATTAATAATTAAATTGTGAATTGAAATTGAATTAAAAAAAATTATTAAAATATTCAAAAAATAGGTTTTTCATAAAAATTGAATTTTGGGGCTAACGATATTTGGGGCTAACGATATAGACCCACCAATTTCTAGGTGCAAGTAAACATTGTTTGCTAGTTTTTTTAGACTTTTTTCCAAATACCCCCTAATATCCCCCTGAGGCTAAAATCCAAAATAACTTAACCTGTACCCCCTCCCTAATGTCTGGACCTTTAGCCATCCCAGGATTTAACTCTAAATCTGATATTTTAAATTTTATGAAATTTAATTTAATTTTAATATTTAAATAAATCATTAAGAATGAATCGCTCGCTGTTTAATTAAAGCGAAACATTTATTAAACATTAATGATAACAGTTATGACTAGAGAAAGGATTTTTCGGGGATAAAATCTTCTAAATCGGTCGGGAATCGAGAGAAAAAAGTCAAAAACGGGGGTTAAATCAGGAATATAAATTTATATTAAATTAAAAAAATTAATAATGGATTGATTGAATTATTATCTATCTCCTTTTTGTTAAAATATTCATTTATTCAAAAGAGATATCGATATATACTGTAACTATTTGTGCGTTTTCAGTGAAATTTCAAATCATATCTTTTAATTAAAAAATTCACCTAAAATAATGTTTTTAATTACGAAATACATTTTAAAGGGTTTTTATTTTTAATTTTCATAAAAAACTTAATGAAAAAACACGAAAATGTTAAATTTTCTCATTTTTTCTTCATTTTCGGGAGAAAAAATGCTAAAAATATAAATACGTGAATATTCAATAAAACATAAGAATTCCGGAAGATTCTGGAAAATAAAACTTTTGTATTATGACCAGACAAATATCATATATTTATTATTCATAAATTCCCAGCGATAAGCCTTAGCGATTGAAATCGGGATTTCCCGAAAAATCCTTTCTCTAGTTATGACTAATGAATATCCATATCGAAAACGATTTGTATTTATGAACCGTGAATGTCAACTTGTTCATCTACTTCTAGAATTTTCTTTAATATCATTTTATCCCATCAATTATTATTCAGTCCATCATTTCTATTAAACCATTAGATCTCTGATTAAAAGATAAAATATTTCGAGAAAAAACCAATTTTTTAATAAATAGAAGTAATAGAAAGTAATAAAAATTAAAAAAAAGTCTTAATTAAGAATAAATCACTAAAATATTGACAGAAAATTTCCGATATTTACTCCAAACTTTATTTTTTGATTAATTATTAATTTAGATTTTTAAATTGATCTTGTTCAAATTGTTTTTAGACAAAGTTTTATAACATTTATGGTAGATATTTGCCAATCCCTCCAAAGCTAGACGTGTGGCAAATCCTAATCAGAATCTATTTCTCTGCCAAAGATTGTTATCAAAATTGAGAATTTAAGGCAAAGATTTTAATTAAAGGGTTTTTTAGAAATCAATTTTCGGTAATCATCTTAGAGATGATGAAACACTCGATTTTAATTACAAAGTTTCAAAATATTCCCCTTAAAATTTTCCGAGTATCAAGGTCAATAATGCATTTTTTGACCCTCAAAGCCAACTAAAGTCATCTTTTATATAAAATTCATAAATCAATGGCTCGTCGTATATCAACCATAGAAACAAATAGAGCCCTACCCTTAGGGTCAACATAAATATGTTATGTATTTTAAATTTAACATATAAATGAACTTGGCAACCTAGCGGCTATTATTTTCAAAATTAGCAAGCTCAAATAATTCAATTCAATAAATATAAATAATAATAATAAATAATATTTTTATAATTTGTTTTTTATTTTCAATAATTCAAAAATAAAATAATAAATAAAATACTATTTTAAGTAATAAATATAAAAAAATCAATTAATTATTAAATACTTTTCAATATCAACAAACAATTAATAAATATTAATACATAAATAAGTTAATACAACTATTAATTAATTTAAATGATTTGAAGGAAATTGAGTGGAATTGAAGGGATTTCACTTCAAATTATAATATTATTGCGTTATAATCACTGAAATTAATCATTAATTAATTAATAGATTCAGTGTTTGATGAAAATCATTAGAAAAAAGAAATAAATGTTATCTAAGAGTAAATCAAAAGTATTTTTCTCAAGAAAAGTATACTAAAAAAGAAGACCTTTAAAACCCTATTAATCCTTTACCAAAGAATTTGCTTTCCATTCAAATGAAAGTGTCCTGAATTTGATTAATCAAAATAATGTGTTCAATGATATTAAGGCATTTCTTCATTGAAATTAATTTATTGACATTTGATTTCTAATTAAAAAAAATTGTTTTTCGTTAGAACTTAATTATTGTTTCCTATATTTAAAAGGATTTGATTCTTGCGATACAAGAGTTATATTTAAGTTAACTATTTTTCAATCAAATGAATAAAAAATATTAAATTTCAAGAAAATATCTAAAGAGTCGTTAAATTGAAAGACAAAATGCAAATGACTTTAATATTTTGAAACTCAAAAGTTTTGACTCAAAAACTAATAGAAAAAAAAGTAATTTATTCTTAAAACGGATAAATAAATAAATTGATGTTATGTTAAACTTATGTTAAATATTTGAAAATAAAAAAGTGTTTATCGATAAATATATGATAAATATATTATATGATTAGCTAATAAATCACCTAGCAAATATATGGACAAAATATGGATTATCTCTTATTTTCATTATAATTGCAGCAATGGTTAAAAAAATGATGAGCCAAAGAACTGTCGCAATAAAGCCAGGATATACACCGGAATGTGTCAGAAACCATCCCTTAAGCATTATATTACGCAATGATATGATGGGTAGAGTTTGTGGTAATAAATGACTAAATATTCTGAAACCATAAGGCATTCCTTCGAGTGGCCAAATCACACCCGACAACAGGAAATATGGATAGAAAGAGCCGAGAGCTGCCATTACTGCTGTATTTTCATTACTACATATCGAAGAAATCACAAGACCTAAAAACACAAATACTTTATGAAAACAAGTCGTCCCCCAATTTAGTGATGTAAGAGTTATAAAATAAACATATCATAGGAAATCATACCGTAACACATCCCTGTCAAGCCTTGCAGTAATATCATTAAAACGATCAAGCCATAATTGCCTTTATTTGGTACATGAAATACGAGAAAAGTGAAGATGACTACCAAGGACATCTGAATGATTACTACAAACAACTGTAAGAACACCTGAGATACAAGTATTTCGTAGTGTTTAACCCCCGCCACTAATGCCCTTTCCATTTGACCCTCTCTGCGCTCCATTACTAGTGATATGGCGGTCAAACCCATTGACATTATGTAAATCATAGATAACATTATTCCAGGACAGGCAAAATGTTTGAACTGTGGATCCAAAGAGCCATAAATGGGTGGATAGAAATTCACTAACGGATCAAAAAAGTTGACTTTTTTTGAATATTTGCTACTATTTGTTGGTTTCATATATTTGCCGATCAGTTTTCGTTGAAACTTATACTGAGTGTCGATCAAAGTTCGCGTTATTGTATTCGTTATTATCATATCTTTTAAGAAAAAAATATTTATCACAAAAGAAGGATTTAGTGATGTTTACCCGTAAAGTCGCCATAGAAAGAGATAGTACTGCCATTAATAACATCAACGGGAGTCTTATCCCTCATAACAGATCTTTGGGCCAAATTCATAGTGAAATTTGGTTGGAATATAAGGGCTCCGAATATATTTAAATTATTTGTGGCCGCATCGATAGCCGCCTCTTTTGACGTAAAATGTTTCTGAATGTTTGGGACAAACAATGTTTAGCTTAAAATCATTTATTTGTTACAAAACATACGAAAAAAATAGTCTTATTGTCAACTAAACGGAGAAATTCAATACTCATTATTTCGTGATGTATTTCTTTCAAGTTATCCACGTCATACTCTTCATTAAACACTGCAATCTTTAGGCCATAAGGTTTGGTTCCAACGCAGAGGAGAAACACAATTATGCAAATAGTGGGCAAAACTGTCTCAAAGATTAAAAGGCTTTAACACAGAATTGAATGGATTAGAGATTTTAGTAATTAATTCAAAATAACTTACGATTTGTTTCTTATAATTCTTATATAGTTTTTATTCGTTTGATTAATAATTCTGTTTTGAGTGGACACCGGTTTAGTCGTCACTTCATTTTCCCTGACACTACTTCTTATTGTTTGAATAGGTGTGTCGCCTTCACTTGTGGTGGTCTCGGATTTGGTCATATCGTAGTAATTTGTTGGCATATCTTTGCTTGTGTTTGAACTTTGGTTACATATTTTGAGAAATACTTCTTCTAGGTTTTGTGCCTTGGTAAAATCTCTTAAATATCTTGGTGAGTGTTCAACAAGAAGCTGTCCCTCTCGCATAAGTGATATCTTAATGTTTTCATTTATTAATAATGGTTTTAGTATTAATTGTTAAATCCTTACGACATGTGCTCTTCCGGCCTCTTCTATATAATGAGTGGTTATTATTATTGTTGTCGACTCTCTTCGGGACAAAACAACTAAATGTTCCCAAATTCTGTTCAAATTATTCATTAAATTCAATTCAAATGATTTTATTAAACCTTTCTCTTAAGACGGGATCAGTTCCGACTGTGGGCTCATCTAATATAAGAAGGGGTGGATTATGAACAAGAGATAAAGACAACGAAACGCGTCTCTTCTGTCCACCACTAAAACAAATCAAATTATAATCAAAATAATAGTTAAGACTAAGACCTCATCTCTGAGATGAGTCTGTCGGGATCGGGTAAGTCAAGAAAGTCAACCAAAAACTTTGTCCTCAACAATATCTCTTCATCAGTCATACCATATATTCTACTGAAATATCTGAGCGCTTCATTCAGTGTAAACTCTTGAATGAGAGCCAATTCCTGTTGAAAAGAAAAATAATTTATGTATTGAGTCATTGAAACTCGTCATATGAGTAAGAGTCAGATACCTGAGGCATAAATCCAACGCCAGTGCCCGGAATGTTATTGTTTGGATCACCCGGTCTTTTACCATTGACTTTAACAGAACCGCTCTGGGCTTTCGTCAGGCCTTCGATTTTCAATCAAAATATATTAATTCAAAATCTAAAGAAAAGCAATTAAATCAAACCTAAAATGATTCTAAGAAGAGTTGTTTTCCCACAACCACTCGGACCTAAAAGACCATAACTAACATCCAATTAATCAATTTATTAATTACATAAAAAACAACTTAATATGACATACATTGCACTCTTGGGTACAGACATATTCAAGTTATTCATAAATTTAGTTTTTCTTTTATACGAGAAGTTAAGTGAACGGATTTCTACCATAAGTTGTCTCCAATCAAGTGATTCAATCAAATTATTCTTTAGATCCAATTCATCCATCGCTAGAATAACAGAACTGAAGGGATCGATACTATCCCTATTCTAAAGAGAAATTAGAAAAAACATAATCTTAAGAGAATTGGTATTTGTTTTTATATGAATTATCGAAATCAGGAAAATTGGTATTATTTTTATTAATAATAATCTAATTCTGTTTACATTTTATAATTAAAACCTATTGGGTAAATAGAATTAGTGATTAGATAATTAGGTATAACTGGATTTTGTACCAAGATCCTATAGTTTTAATATGACCTTATTTCTATCGGTTTTGAATGATTTGTGAAATACCCTTAAAGCTAATGTTCTGTAAAATTATCACAAATTTTATTATGAATGTCAACAATATTGGAGTTAATCTTTAAGACCTCATAATAAGATACCACACATTCTGTTGAGTTATACCTCAATATTGAATTTATTTATAAAGACTTATGAATATTCAGTCATTTATTTGCTTTAAAATCTGAAAACTATCTATAAAATACTCATAAAATACTTAAAATGATTGACAAAAAAAGTGATAAACCAATAGAAGCAAAGGTCAGAATAAAGCAAATAAAAAATTAACTCTAAATTAATGATTTCAAAGAATATTAATTATTGTCATTACCTGATGACTGACTAAGATTTCAGTAAGAGTTTGATTGGTTTCCTTCTTGTCAGTGTGAGAGCCATTATATTTCATTTTATATCTTCTCATTAACTGTTTTCTAGGGTCGAGGTCATCCTCATTAGGAATATTCCTACTCTTATTTAACTGACTCAGAGCTAACTTTTTGGTCAACTGTTCACTAAATCTCTTAAGACGTCTACCAGTAGTGGTGTGTAACTGTCCTTCTGATGATTGTAAGGAAAGTTTGGCCGCCGTTTCCGCTACGGTTTCAGTCATTTGTTTAAAATTATTCACTTCTGTATGAGAGGGAAGTTCACTGTCGTTGGAATCCATTTTAATGATATTTAAGAAGAGTTAACAAATGAATCAAATATTTTTCAAATCAGTTCAAAAACATATCAATTATTTTCGTCGCGTTTTTATTTAAATAAATCAAAATTTGGTAAATATTAGATTTAGATATTATTAGATATTTATTAGAGTTTAAACAATAATAATGTGATAAATGAGTCAATTATTCACAAAATTATAGCTCTTTATCTCAATTAACGGAAATTCATTTGAAAATTACTTTTGAAAGAAATGTCATTTTTAAGAGTTTTGTTAATTCTTTGTCTGATCTCTAATGTGTTCACAGAATTTCAAATCTGTAATGAAAACAAAGGAAATGTATTAGTATTGCAGTCTTTGTGGTCACAGAAAACAATATATCTTCTCATTAAACACAATATTAACGACAAATTTAGAGTGTATTCAATATCTGACTACAAATGGGACGGCAATCAGTTATCAATGACTGGAATGAAACATATTGAACTAGATCTGCCCTGGGGGTTAAAGTGGATTTATTCTGAACAAAAAATACTTTCATCAGTTGTGTTAATCTTTCGGATTGAAGTTCCCAATAAGGGTACCCGAGCTCTTGTCGTCCGTTATGTAAGAAATATTATTCTGAACTTTTATTATGACTTTTAATGAATATTGTATTAAAGGAAGGAAAGCTAAAGTCATATCTGTTTGATAAGATGTCATACGATAATTCTATTGATGTCACTGTAAATAAGGGAAAGTGTAGGGATGATAAGGTCAGAGTCTGTACTATATTTGAAAATCTTCCCGAATATAACAACACTAAGAAGAATATTCTATCGCTAATGGCTTTCCCTAAACCAGTGGATGGATTTCCATACCGTTATTTTGTATATTATAGAGGTATGGCTTTTAAACAGGGATCTCAGGGGAGGGGTATTTTGAAAACAACGCCCATTTCTATTGTTAAAGAGCTGGGTTAATGTGGGTATTTTGGTATACCCCCTCCCTTTTTTCCATCCCTGCTTTTAATTCAAATTAATTTTATCATAATTTTATTTATAGATACGAATCAATTGAATAAAACCAAACGGTATCTCTTTGTCGCTCAAAATGACAGTTCGGGAAAACTCACTTATTCTGAAGACAACTCTTTTAATGAAATGACAGACGGAATTGTCAGCTGTTCCACAGATTTAGGACATTATATAAGAGATGGAAGTAATTATTATTTTGTTTTTATGGAAATATTTGTTCAACGATTTGATTTATATCGAGTTTATGTCAATAATAAATCTGTTTATAACATGTCTTTACTTAAAACGGGTCCAATCGGTCTAATATTTAACTGTACTCAACCAGTAATGCCTACAACTCCGTCCACAACTTCTACAACCACTCCGTCCACAACTTGGTCTACAATCACTCCTCATTTAACCACATCAACAAAATTGGTATCGACTCAAACCTCTTCTGTGTCTTCAACTACATTGTCTTCATTGTCTTCAACTGAGCCAAAAGCGAGTGTCAATCCTTTGACTGTAATAGTTATCATTGCGATAGTTATTGTCCTAATTCTTGGAATCGTTGCTATCATTTGTATCCTAAGATCTAAACTGAAGACGAAAACATCAGATTCTTTAGAATCAAATTCTTGGACGAAAACATTTTATGGTTTTAAAACTCAATTTTCATATTTTTTAAAAACTTATTCACTCTTTAAGTGTTAAAAATTTTAACTTAAAATATATTTTAAATTAATTATATTTTATCTCAAAAAATAAAATTCATTTAATTAAAAATAATTTACATTTATTTATATATCAATTTTTTGAAAATCATTGTTAATTTGTCGAAGTCTAGTAATGATTTATTAATTATCAAAAGTTTAAAAATATTTATTTTAGATTCGTTTGAAGTTTAGATTAGAAATTGATTTTTAAATAAAATTCAAATGAATTATCTTTATTTAATGTCAATTATTTTATGGTATTGTTTAGTGAATTTAAATTTATTAATATATTTGACAGTTAGTGAGGAATAAAAACTTTTAAATTTAAAGATCAGTACAACAGTTTCCGAGAAATAAGTAAAGAATTAGTTTTTAAGTTTTGAATTATGAGAAGAAATATCCATAGATTTATATTTCTATTCATAACAATTGTAATGATTAGTGGCCAGAGATATGAAACTATGGATGGTTTTAGTGAAGAAAGTGATGATCTGTCAGATAACTTGTCTTATGAAGACATCACTGAATCGGTTATAACTTCTGAAAGAGTGGGAGAATTAGAGTTTGAAGTAGAAGTGGAGGAACAGACACCAGATTATAAAGAAATAGCTCCGGAAATACTGTTTGTTGACCCCAAACGTCGGCCACCAAAAGACCGAATCAATGGAAATGATTCCGAAGTCTTGACTAAAGTCCCGGTCGATGTTATGGCAAATGATTCACAAATCGGAGACATTGAACTCAATATTGCAGTCGAAGATCAGAGAACTGATACACTTCGCGAGAGTTCGGCAAAAGAACACCAAAACTATGAGTACTTTCCTGGAGATATTGCACTCGACTTTGAGGCCAATAATGGGTCGACAATGGATACGACATCAGTTGAGACAATAACCGATTCGCAAAACACAAATTTTACTTCAGTTGAGAGTTCGGCACCGACTCATAACACAGACAGCACTGATTCGACTGATGACTACAGCACTGACTCGACTGATGTCTTCTCTTCAGAACAAACTGGAAGTGAAGTCTTTTCTACAAATGTTTTTCAGTCCACAACCAAAGAGTCGAGTAAAAAGTCTATGATTTGGGCAATAATTTTGTTCGCAGTCTTAGTTAATATTGCGATAGTAATTGGATTGATCTGGATCATTTGCCGATATTGGAAAGGTAATGTCAGTCAAAGCGATGAAGAAACGAAGGCTAAGTCAGCAAAACAAGAAAAGACAACTGAAAAAAGTGGTGAACCCCAACCCAAAACATCCCTCGAGTCTCAACAAATTCCAAAAAAAGAGCCTTCTATTGAAGGAATCACACCCTTCCGATCAGCAGATGTCTCCGACTCTGATAATCCTAAAGATGTGGTCAAACCTCTGAAACCAAATTAATCTTTTGTTCAAATATTTTGTTTCAAAGTTTTCATTAGATTCTAAATAAACTGATTTTCATTTATTCTAACTTTAATTCATTAAAACTTTTGGTTTAATTTGTTTTTAAGTTCATATAAATAACAATAAGTTTTAAAAATATCAGTAAATAAATGGAAATAATTATAAAATTAGTTTATTTTCAATTAAATGACATTTTATGGAAATTTCAACTAATAAAGAGTTAATTAATTAATTACTGTTATTTCAAATTCTGTCCAAATCGGGGCAGTCCTGAAGCCAACGGTGTTTCATGACTTCATTCATAGTAATTCTTCGTGTTTTGTGATATCGAAGTAATGCTTTCATTAGTTCTCTGCAATCATTACTCAATTCTCTGGCAATTATTGGGTTTACATCAAATCCAGTCTTCATTTGTTTCAATACTAAAGGAATCGATTCTTTCAACTCTTCTTTAGTTTTTCTTTGAATAATAAAAGGGGGACTGAAATAAATCATACGATAGAGACAAACCCCTAACGACCAGACGTCAGCTTTCATTGGATTGTATTTTAAAATTGGATTTTTGATGATTTCTTTTTGGTTGAGATTTACTGAAAGGAATACTTTTAACTGTTCCGGTGACATATAAGATAAAGTGCCCACAGCTCTCTTTGCCCTGTCTTTAACACATTCACTTCTAACCACAACTCTAGCCATACCAAAATCAGTGACTTTTATAACATGTTTGCCATTTCCTAATACAAAAACGAGAAAGTTTTCTAGCTTAAGATCACCATGGCTAATCCCATTTGATTGCGCATAATTTATAGCATTTGAGATATGAGTGAAATATATTTTACTGTCTTTTTCGGGAAATCCTCTCTGTGTTTGTTTGAAGATATTTTTAAGTTGGTTCCAGAGGTCGCCTCCATTTGCGAATTCCATAACTATAAGACTAATATATTGGGAACGAATCCAAAAGTGATCCAAAAGTTTAATGATAT
Source organism: Galumna lanceata (assembly GCA_034695685.1). Taxonomy (NCBI): domain Eukaryota; kingdom Metazoa; phylum Arthropoda; class Arachnida; order Sarcoptiformes; family Galumnidae; genus Galumna; species Galumna lanceata. Next base: position 10,474 of record JAQFZL010001229.1, read on the forward strand.
TTTTGTGGACATTTTTCCGGAGAGCAAACACTTCGTTCTTAAATATTTCTACAGGAATATTACCCTCAGATTCGTTATCCATAACTTTCATAAGTTTGACGGCACATAACTGACCACTTTTTCTGTCCACAGCTTTATATACCTCTCCAAAAGCCCCGGAACCCAATTTACTTTTGTCTTCAAATTTATACTTATCTTTGAGAACAAACTCTATTAATTCAAATTTAGTTTTGAATTTCTTTCCATCGATTGGCACTTCTTTACTAATCATAGTGTCGTCGATCTGAGAGGGAGTCATCGCCACTCTATTGATAAGTGTTTCCCAATTCGTCCCAAAAGAAGAATCCGTATTATCTTTTGTTTTATTTTTTAAACTCTTTTTCTTAACCTCTTTTTCTTTCTTTCTTTTAAAACAACAAAAGAGTTCTAACAAATAGTAACACATTTTATATCAATTCATTTAAAGGTTTTCCTTAATTTATTGACTTATTATGACTTCAATTCAGTTTAAAATAAAATCCGTTATTCAAACAGTAATTGAATTATTTAAAGACTTAAATTAAAATTGAAATATAAATCAAATTAATTAAAATTGATTTAAATGATATAATATCTCAAAACTCTTCAATAAAAGTATATGTTATGTAAAATC
>JAQFZL010001230.1:0-11117 GCA_034695685.1 Galumna lanceata
AACTGTATTTAATTAACTCTTTCTCTGTTTTTAAAGTTTATAAAAGAAAAGTTGTTTTAAAAATATGTTAATTTTCCTGATATTTATTTTGAATAAAGAAATGTCTTATAAAACAAATTTATTTATAATTTCACTAAACTATTATTAATCAAATTCTTAATTCTCTCTGAGTTTTCACAACAAAAAAATTAATGACTTTTTTCCTGAATTTTCAAATATTTTTACTATAAATATGTTTAAAAAATTAATCATAAAATCAAAGCATAAGTAAATTAGTTACTTTTTTTCTCTCTTGAATATTTATCAAGGTAATTATCTTTACCACATAATGAATACTAACAGATATTTCAATTTAAGCATAAAATCTGAGTTTTCATTATTATCCATCACTTGTAAAAAGGGCTCTAAAAATAGATTTCTTATTCAATGGGAAACTATAGTAAGAGTGCTCTCAAACAAAATGTTAAATCTCTTTACTTCAAAAGAAATTCGGTTTATTTTTAGTAAAATGTCATTTCAGGGATGGGCACAGAAGGAGAGGGATAGAGATATTTTTAATTACTTTTATATTGACTAAATCAATCTAGGTCAATTTTCATTTGAACAATGGATTTTATTGTTATTCTATTGAGGTCCTATTGATTCATTATGAAGTGTTCATGGTAAAAAAATGTTAAAACCTATCAAAGACTAGATCTTGAAGAATGTTTATGAATAAGTTGTCGGTTGTTTTATCAGTGTTTGCCAACAATAGTACCCATCAGTTAATACTAAATGTTATTCATTAATAGTTCTCGCCTTCAAAGTCACGTATATATTAATTCGCCAACACTTTGAACACTAATATTATGTTTTGTTTGACATTTGCTTATTTTTAACACACATTTAGTGTTTTGACATTAAATTTAAAGTCAGAGTAATTTTCCGCTCCAATAGTTTAAAAAAAATATTTTTCTTCTCATAAAAAGTATTAATTGATTTTCAAAGTGTTTTATGAAAACACTTTTTTCATTCCAATCTTTGCTTTTAAACTCTTGGCTTTTGAGGTGGAATTCCTATTCTGTTGATAAAGAATGTCTCCTTACAAATAGAATAACCTTGGTTAATTAAATAAGTGTAAATCAATTTTCTTTCAACACTTATATATTAATTAAACTAAATTTTTAGGAAAAAATAAAAGAAATTCATAATAAAAGTTATAAAATATTCCCTAAAAAACAAGTTTTATTCAAAACTTAATTAAAAACAAATGAATTAAAAAGAAATCATTTTAATTACAAAAACTTAACGAAAGCTTAAAATATAATTAATTAATAGTTTAGTCAAATGAGAGATAATTTACACTTGAGTTCAAACAAATACCTTAATTAAATACCAAATCAGAGATCACTCAAAAGTGACATGCTCATTTATTTTATACAACAATCGTGTTATTCAGGACATATAACTAATAAATGGCACAGAATTGTCAAATAAATTAGTTGTAGGAATTCCTATGAAAAACTTGTATCGTTTACATACTTATTCTGTCACTGAGTGGGCGGCAGAATAGGTATGTAAAGGGGTTCAGTACTGGCAGTACTATTAGTATTATTATTGTTATTGTGGTTATGGCTGTGTCTGCCCTCCAGTTCTATGTATTCGGTTTCGGTTTTGTGTTTTGTCACACCTTTTTTGGTCGTCCGATTAAATCGGGAGTTAAATCGAGCACTGAATCCACTGTTATCACCACTAATGTCATCGTAAATATAATTTAAAGAATTTGTCTTAACGTCGGTATATATCGTCGGTTGTCTCCACTTATTTCTATATTGCATTAATTCCTTTCGCATATTTGCAACATATCTTCTCATTACTATCAGAACCACTGATAGAAATGCCAATAATAGTAATGTCAGTATTGCTATCACTGTCCAAGGTGATTGGGCCACTGGGCCTAGAGATTCTAGGAGAAAAAGATTAACAAAATTAGTATCAAGCTTAAATTAAATTAAATCTTTATTTGATTATTAAAATCTATTGAAATTATTCTGAGCAAAATAAATGACTATTATGTGAGCTCTACCACTAACTAAGAAGAAAAGTCGAGAAATTCTAAATAAATTTCAAATAATTTTCTTGAATATAGAATGATAAAATAACCAAGTTTATTTTTACTAATAAATGAATAATGTTGCCAATAATCTCACAACTTTATACTTATTACTAATTAGTAATTACTTATTATTCATATCTTATTCATATATTATTCATATATTAATAACAAGCTATTAATTATATCTTTATTATGATAAATGTGAAAATTTCAAAATAGGTAAAAAAGTAGATGTATGGTATATGTAGTAGTAGTAAGGTAATTTTAATATGTTATTAATATTTTATATTAAATTAATTAATTCTCAAAACAATTTTTTATAATAATTCTATTTTTGAGGAAAATATTTATTTAAAATTTGTTAATATAAAAGATTGACAATTAGATTAACAAGATAAAAAATAATCAAGCTTTTTTTGAAAAAAATTCTCATCATTTCATAGGTAATGGACAATCAATAGTGTCAGATATACCTGGTCTGACATATGCTGAGCATTTAGGCATATTACTGCTCCACATCCCGTCTTTCATGCATATTATCACTAACTTTCCGACGACAATGTGTTCCGGGTTAGCACAGTTGAACACGACCTGACTGTGCTCTCCCGCAACCCAATGGCTGGCATTTATGTAATAAACATTTTCTATTGATTCGATGTAAACACTTTCGTCTTTATTTTTGCTGAGGTATTCGAGTCCCGGGCACTGGACTTTTGGTATGCATAGAGGGAACTGTCCCACCCATAGACCATTTATAGAACAGTTCAATGAATACCAATAATCCGACTTTTTCTCAATCGTTTTGTTTGGCGACACATCAATGAAAGAGTCGTTGCACTGGACTTGAAATTGAAAGATACCCTTCACTACAATTAAAACACATTTAAACAAGAATTACCATGGCTAAAGTTTTTACCTGAGTTGTAAATTTCCCTATGATTGACACCAGTATTGACAGTTTCAGGTTTGCCACAATCGGGCTGATTGTTGGTTGGGCTCAGTTTGTGTTTGGCTAAAAATATGGCCACCAAATGGACTTCACGGGGAATGTTAGTACGGGTCTCGACTATCAATTGTTTTGACTCTTTCTTTGATTCAATCAGATATTCCTTTTCTGAAAGACTATCACATCTATAATAAAATCCTCTCAATAGAAATGTGGAGTTAAACTCGGGGTCATCTTGAATATTGTCTTCTTCGTAAAGGGAACGGCATATTCGATAAGGACTGACAAAAGGATCCACTGTTAAGATACCATCGCTTAGATTATTGGTGTTGACATTCATATCGTTGACGTGGATTTCTGTGGCGAAGTCTAATGTTAGGAATGGTATCATAACAGGTCTCTCTAATTTGATTTTCCACAGATAACATGAAGAGCCGTTCACTTGAATAGTTTCAGTGATGTGTCGACTCGCGTGAAATGAATTTGTGTATCGCAAGAGGTTTTCCGTTTGATTGACCTCAAGATATAATATTTGTTTATGTTTTGTATTATTCTGTGTTTGGCTGCAGTCAAATACTTCAATTGATTTGATGTCGTCCTCTATGGGAACTCCTTGATTATAAATTTCATAATTTTAGCATGATGCACTTTTTTTAATAAAGCAATTATTCAATTTCTAGGTAATGGTAGAGTCAGTGCAGATACACCTTAACTGATCTAAACTTATTGTTGATTGTCTTATAGATATGAAAGTATTTTCAGTTTTGAATAAAAGTAATAATTATATAAATTATTTATTTATTTATATTTGAAATAATAAGTTAATATCAGTTATTATTTGAGTTTAATAGGATACTTTATTTGCTGGCTTTTAAATCAATCAGAACTAGTTTATCTAAAAAGTTCAATTTTTACTACTTTTTATAAACTGTAATATATTTTTATTGAATAAATAAATTTTTAAAAAACTTTTAAACATTTCACCACTTTGTCAGAAGTTTGATAATTTTTTGAAAATTAATATTGCTGAATATTTTTTTAACTTGCAAATATAAATTACATGTAGTTATTTTTGACAAGGTGATAAAATCAAATATTAAAAAAATTCATCGAGAATTTATTATTTTTTAAATAAATTTAATTAGTTTTTAATGTTTTACTTAATTTTAATCAAAACGAATATTAAGCATGGTACTATTGTACAATTTTCAAAAAATGAACTTGTTAAAATATTGGAAACGCTCACCACAACGAGCTGTCTTTCCCAGCCAACGGCCTGACACACATTTTCTGGTCTGTTTATGAGTTTGGAAATTAGAAGGACACCGGTATCGGACAATATCCCCCTCATCAAATCTGGTCTTATCATGGTCAACTTGGTAAATGACACCATCCGGTGGGAGACCCGGATGTCCGCAACGACTCTTTATATAAACACATAAACACTGATTGACTAAAACCAATATCAAAATCAACGAAATTAACATATTTTTTGGGAGAAAAAATTAGTTCAAAAAATTATAAATCTTTTCAACACTTCTTTTGTTAAACATTTTAACTTTTAGTTTGAAAATAGTTATCCGGGAAATATAGTTTAATCGATTTCCTACTAAACTGAGTTCGTAAAAAATTCTTGTTTTAAATAGAAATTCAATAGAATTTCCTATTTATTAGTTTTTTAAGATAAATCTTTTAAAAAAATGTACTTGTACATTTTTTGCTATAATCACACGTCATTAACTAACCAATAATCTAGTTAATTTCTTTTATAATTTTTATCTTGGTGGAATATCTCATAAAATTGACTGATAATTATTAATAACCATTTGTTGCAAAATAATACTTTTAAAACATTTTACTTACTTATTATAAACGAGTGAAGTTTAATGAAAAATCGAATAAACTGTAAAACAAATAAAATATACTTTTATTATTATAGTAGTTTTGCTTTCATTAACAAAAAAAACTAGTTTGATCTAGGTGATACCTGATTTAGGTGATAGCCTTCTAAATATTTAGCAGAATGAACTTGATTAATTTATATTTTTTTTTCACTCAATAAATTATTTAACTGAAGCTCTTTATTATTTGAAAGGATGAGATATAATCAAGCAATAATCGGTTAATTGTCCTGGTTTATAGCCCAGTTTTGTAGTACATAAGAGGTTTTTATGAATGAACACTTTTGCCGATAAAATCAGGATATAATTAAACAATTAATGGATAACAATTTTTGAAATATGCAAGGTGTTCAACATGTACAAATTAAATTATATTATAGATATTTATTCATCAAGCATTTAGCATTACCAAGTATAATTGATTTTTAAATAATTTTTTGTATCAAATAAAATGACTATAAACTAATCTAGTTACACATTTATTTTGGTCACTACCTTGGCAATACTCACATTAAATTGCTTGATATAAAATCATTTAAAATGAGTTATAAATAGTTTATTTTTGGCAATTAAATCGAAAATATTTTGTCAAGAACATTTAATAAAAAGAACACAATTATTAGATAATATAAAATATATAATTTTAGATAATATAGCGATAAACTAGGCAAATGGCAAACTAGGCAAAAAGTATGATTGCGGTCAATTTTCTAAAATCTTTTCTAAAATAAAAGACTAATTTATATTTAGTGACAGTTTTTATGACTAATGATAGTTAACTTGGAATCACTCGCTATTTGTTGATGTATTCAATTGAAATGTTGTTATCATTAAGTTTTGCCATTAATTAAATTATGTAACGCTCAGTACCAGTATGTAATTATTACCATGGTAAAACCAAGATGTTATTCATGTAAGTTTGTTCAGTAATTTCCACAATTGTTTCTCTCATTGAATTTCCAAGAATTCATTCAAAAGTTTCGCAAAATTAATAATAAGCTTATTTTGAATCAATATTTTTGAAAATCAATATCTTAATGACTTTTTAATAATAGGAACAAACAGGTTAAGCAAAGACCTTGGTCAGCTCAACACATTTTTCTAATCAATTCTTGTTTGATATAATTCGAGGGAATGATTAGATATTTATATCTTTAGTTATCTTTTCAACGAATTGTTCCATAAATTGTTCATTGCTTTCTATATAATCAAAATGACCAAGGTGGTAGTAGTGCATAAAATGAGCTTGCTTATCACTGAAAATAGTAATTTATAAGCTATGTTCAGATAAGGACTGTCACCAAATCCGTAAAGAAGAAGATTTAAGTTAAAAATTCATAACAAATAAAGAAGACCCTGAGCACACCCTTTGGTGACCATCACTTAATATTAATTAGTAATAAAATAAATAAAAAGTAAATTCATAGCAAAACTTCCACTAATGAGTTGTTAAACCTATAGAGAGATAAGAGTTATTGTCCAAAAAAGATGATTAACTAATTTCCAGGTCTTTTTGACAAAAAAAGCATATTTTAATAGATATTTGAATTAAAAATTTATTTTTGATTTTTATTGCAATAGTTTTTACGAATTACTGATATAATTAAGCGATAAGTGTCCTGCAATTGCCAGGTTTCTGCCAATAAACTAGCTACAATCAAACCGCTTTTAAAAATATTATTAATGCTTTAAATAACTAGTATCTTTAAATAGCACGTTTATTAGCCAAGGTTAAATGCACAAATACCCTTAAGCCTTGAGTATTTGTGCAAATAATTGAACTTGATCTATGAAATTCCTTTTTGTAAAAGGGTAAAAAGATAAAATTGCAAGGTTAAATTCATGATGTTTAATGTTTTTGGATAATTTAAATGATTTATTTGTTGCACCCATACGTTGCATATTTTCAAACTGTTCTAGTTGATCTAATTTCAAATATTATATAATCTAGCAACCTATCTTTTTGCTCTTCTTTACTTTTATTATTCTAAATGCATTGATAAAGAGGTTTGACTGTATTTATGGATTTCTCTGATGTAAAAGTATAAAAGGCAGCCGTCAAAGAGTTTTTTCTCCAATAAATGATTTGTTTTAAACCAATTGGTTTTGAGCCCATCCTTTCAGTTTCAAGACTTATGTCGAAATTATTGTCTCATTTAGAGCTTATTTGACATACGATATGACGAATACGGATAAGAATATGAAGAATAAGAACGCCATTAGTGGTGACCCTTTGGGTGGTCATAAACCTCTTTGTCAAACTCAATCGGTTCCCACGAGTCACACCATTCCTTTAGATTCTGTGCCAAATTCTCAACAATTCATCCGTAATTTGAACATAAATCCAGTGAAGAGTTCGCCACAAGTGAATAATGTACTTTTGGAAAATTTGGTGACCCCACCGTCGCCCACCCCCTCACTCACCATCAATAGACCAGTTTTTAACGTAAGAGAATTCAACGAAAGTTATATTCCGAACGAAACTCAGAAAACATTCAAAGAAAAAGTAAGCAGATTTTCACCGGATTTTTCACGAAAGGCTTGGCTTAATAGAGCAAGGAGATATATTCCCATTCTCAAATGGTTACCATCTTATGACTACAGACAGAATCTGATCGTTGATATAATCGTGGGAATAACCATCGCTTCATTCCAAGTGCCACAAAGTAAGCATAAAATCATTTAATCATGAATTTAATGAACACAAGTTGTGTTTAATAACATTAATTAATAGTCAACGATATTATATGGTTTTTATTAACCTTGTTCACTCTTTTCAAAGAATTTGATTTTAATTAATGTCTAAAAACTTGTTGGAAAACAAAACAAATGTTAATCTTTTAATCAAATATTTTAAAACAAAAATAATGTTTTCATTGAAATTCTTTATTTGCTTTTTATTCTTAATTTTAATGATCTATATTTAAAAAAAGCTATCATGGTAACTATTTAAATATTTTTAAACTTGTTAATGTAATTTAATTTTAAAAACTGTAAATTTTCTTCTGTTAAATTATTTTCAGATTCTTTGTATTGACGTAAAAAGACTTTACGTCTCCAAAGTAATAGATAATCTTAAAATAATTCATTAACCTTGGTAGTTTAATATAAACCAAGTTGTTTAAGCAAGATACATTATTCATTAACTTTAATCTCTTTTTAATGAATTAATTCATTTGCTTCAGGTATGGGCTATGCATTGATAGCACACGTCAACCCAATCTATGGTCTCTATACAGCCTTTTTCCCATCCCTTTTGTATACGATATTCGGTACATCGCGTCACAGTTCTGTGGGTCCGGTGGCTGTTGTGGCCGGACTTATGACCGGTAATATCGTTGTTGACGTATCCAAAGAGTTGAAACCAAACTACGTGGAGGACGACAACAAACTAAACACCACTCAATACAACTTTGATTCAGTACATCCCTTTGCAAATGAAAACTTTGATGACATAACCAATATAGACATCGCGGTTATGGTTGCTATCATTGACGGCATTTATGTCCTCATATTTGGATTATTCCGTATGGGTTTCATTAGTAACTATTTGTCTGAAGAATTGATTAGTGGTTTTATGACGTCCGCCGCTCTTCACGTATTTACAACTCAAGTGCATTACTTGTTTGGTGTACACCTGGAAAGCAGGAGTGGAATGTTGGCTCTACCTCTGACTTATGTTGAATTTTTTAGCAAGATCACAGATGTGAATCTCACCGCTTTCATCATTTCTCTTATATGTGTGTTTACACTGATATTCTTCAAACTGGTTGTCGAGAAATTGTTTCAGAAAATGGGTCTAAAGATGCCGTTCCCGATACACCTCTTCATTATCATTGGCGGGTGTATTGCCTCATCCCTTTTGAACCTTGGCCAAAACTATCATGTTGAAGTTGTCGGGGAGATACCAAACAAGTAGATTCTTGTCACTAAACCAAATTGATCATTTTTATTCAAACTGGTCTATTCTATTTGAATCTAGGTTACCCTTTCCGACTCCACCTAAATTCTTTAGACTATTCAAATACGTATGGCATCGATGTATACCCACAGCGATCGTCACCTTTACTCAGACCCTATCTATTGGTCGACTCTATGGAAACAAATATAACTATAAAATAGATCCAAACCAAGAGATGATAGCCGTAGGGTTAGGCAACTTTGTCGGCTCATTCTTCTTTTGCCTGCCCTGTTCAGCATCCATTCCCAGGTCGGCTGTCCAGGAACAGGGAGGCGGCAGAACACAAGTAAACAATAGTTCTCATCTAATCTATAATTCTATTAATATTTTTATTTTTTTTCTAATTTTTTATGAATTATTCAAAATCTACTCAAAAGGTCGTAAGTCTTGTGAACTGTATCTGCATTTTAATCGTTATATTAGTGTTGAGCACATTATTAACACAACTTCCGAACGTATGTATTAATGACTAGTTTTATCTATTTAATCACTGATCTAATATGAGTAAACATATTTTTTAGTGCGTTTTGGCCGCCTGTATAGCAGTCGCACTTTTCTCTATTATCTCAAAGTTTCAAGAATTTATTAATTTTATCAAAATATCTTATTTGGATGGTGTAAGTCATAAACACTTTTCATAATACAGTGAAACCTCTGAATAGTACAAATCACTCATTAATCAATTGTTAATTAGATCCTATTGAGACCTATCTTTCCTATTGAAACCCTTGTTAACTGAACCTCTGAAGAGTTTCTCAACCATTTCTGGTACTGGTTCACTATTGAGAGGTTTCACTGTAGTTTAAAAATAATTGTGCTTGCTTATCAATAATGATTACTTGTTTTTATTAATGAAGTAAAGTGAGACTAATTTATTGTTTGATAAGAATTACATAAAAATACTATTATTTCGAATAACAAGAATGACCAAGGTGGTTATAATAATTTATTAATTTAATAATTAATATAATAATAGAAAAATTAACATATTTAATTATGGAGATAATAGCTAGATATTAATCAGCTTGCTAATTGCTTTGTTATTTTAAAAAAGTGTAGAAATTGAATTAATTGTTAAAATGAACTAGGCAATTTGGTTGATTACCGCTGTGGGAGTGGTTGTCCTAAACTTGGATTATGGCATTTATATTGGATTCGGTTGTTCTCTATTACTGTTAATATACAAATCGCAGAGACCTAAGACATATTCATTGGGTTCAGTCGACATCTCTGACATATATGTACCGCTCAGTAAATTCAGGAGAGCCCGGGAACTGTTTGGCGTCAAAATATACCAGTTTTGTGGTCCACTCAACTTCGCAAACGTCGGTTACTTTAATAAAGAACTACAGACAAGAAGTGGTGTTGACGTCATGTAAGTCAATGTTTATATGATATGAGTTTATTTGTGCTTGATAATCTCATCTTATAATTTGTGCCTTGCTAATTTAAAGGGCAATTAAACAAGAGTTGAATAAAATGCGTCCGAAGACCAGATGTTTTGTCATAAATGATAAGAACCCAAAAGTAACAGAAATTAATTTCGAAATCAATAAAAGTCTACCGAAATATATAATAATCGACTGTTCAATGCTTTCATATATCGATACCTCAGGAGTGACAAACCTCAAGAAACTGGTTCAGAGTCATGCAGACGTCTCAATCCAGGTCCTATTGACTGGTTGTCCGGTTCATATCGAGACAATGTTGAAAAAGGATGGCTTTTTCAAAGAAGTGTCAACAGATATGGTGTTTAAGTCAAACCACGATGCAATCACTTATATAAGAGATGCAGTCCTAAGTTCGGTACAACAATTACCGAACCCGGTCAGAATAATTTAACAAGGACATTCTCAAGGATATCAGTCAACTCTTTCCAGAGTATTGACAACGATTTGAAAATATTTGATTCTTCAGAGAATATTCTTAAAGGAAAGAATAAATCACCGAAACTGACGAGTATTCGGCCCTTTCGTTCGGACACGTTTTCCAATTAGTGTCTATTATTTATTATTATAAAAATCATTTATTGAAATTAATAAAATTAATTTAATCATTATTTGATAAATTATTTGAAATGTTTCAAGAACAATTTGATACAAACCTTCATTAATTAAAAGATATAATGATAGCAATAATGTGTGTTTTAATAATCAATGAAAATGTCTTTTGAAGAAAAATCGTATTAAAATTTTAAATTATTTCAATTAATTC
>JAQFZL010001231.1:0-11116 GCA_034695685.1 Galumna lanceata
TTGGAAGAAGAGTTTAATTCTGTCATCAAATCTAATAAACAAAACATTTATCAAAACTCAACTGAAAACCAGAAATTAAGTAAAAAAACTGATGAAAACATTAATAATAACTTCACTGAAAACAAATCCAAAGAAAAGACTAAATTATTGAAAAGAAAACGAAAGTTGTCTTCATTTGAAACATTTTCAGAAACTGAAGACGAACTCAATTCCATTCTCTTGGAAGAGAAGACAGAGAGTTATTTCTGTCGGGAGTGTATGAAATCATTTAACAGTAAATATAGTTTGAGTCAACACATCCTTAATATGCATACAAAAGATAAGACTTTTATGTGTACTCATTCTGGGGTTCACTCAGAGATCAGGTCTTATAAATGTAATGAATGTGAGAAGACTTTCAAACAAAAACTTTGTCTCAAAAGACATGAATTAACGCATAAAAGCGAACCAACTTTTAAATGTGATTATAATAACTGTAATCAACTCTTCAAAAGTTATACACTTTTTTGGAAACACAGAATATATTTCCATAAAAGAAATTATAACTTCAATTGGTGTGATTGGCCCGGATGTGAGTACAAGACTCATAGTCCGGCAAATTTGACAGTCCATAGACGAGTTCACACCGGAGAGCGTCCTTTCATCTGTTTTTGGCCCGAATGTGAGAAACAGTATAAGTCTGTCAGTACTCTTAATCGACACATTATTTTTGTTCATAAAAACATCAAACCTTTCATCTGTGAAAGGCCTGAATGTGGGAAAGGGTTCGGAGCACTCAATCAATTAAAAATACATCATTTGATTCATAAAAAAATCAAAAAGTTTGTCTGTGTTTGGCCGGGATGTCAATACTGGACGGGTGTTAAAGTTTGTTTCAGAAAACATATTAGAACTCATAAGAAAAAAGTGGTTCTATAATGTATTTGTTAGAAGTCAAGAGAGGCCTACCTTTAAAACCCTTAAATTTTTAATTAATTTTAGTTTATTTTCTTTTATTTTTATTTTTAACATAATTTTGAATTAATATTTAAGAGACAAATATTTAGATTAAATATAATTCTAAACAAATTTTTTTAGATGAAATGAAGAAAAGATCCCTTAATTTGAGTTATGTTTACATTTTGTTTTAAATTTTTGTATTAATATTTTAAATAATTTTTAATAAAATGAAAAATAAATTACAGAAAAATTATATTAGTATTAAAGTTAACGATATTTTTGATGAAATGAATGAAGAAAACAAAAGACTAAATAATGAGTTAATGTTTGCAAACAATTGTCTCAAAGTTTTGAATAAATTGAAGACATTTTTAGATAAAATATGTTTAAAATTTGATGCAATTATTGAATCGGAAGACAAACAAGAGTTGAATCAATTGAACGAAGAGTTTAATTCTGTAATTAAATGTAATGATAACACAATTGAAGAAAAAAAATTATTGAATAAAATAATTGATAAAAATATTTGTAAAAAATCGGATAAAAGTTTTTGTGAATCAAAAGTCAAAAATAAACAAAAAATTAACAAAAATATTAAAAACGAGAGAAAAAGTACTAAAACCAAAAAACCAAAGAAATGCTTTGAAGACAGCGATTATGAATTGAGTGACAATCAATTGAATGAGTCTTCAGATGATAAGAAGAGTTCAAAAAAGATTAAGACATTTATTTGTGGTTATAATGGATGTCAACTATCATACAATAGTTATGCAAAACGGAAACTACACATCGAAAGGCGACACACATTTGTTAAGAGATTCAAATGTCTTGAATGCAATCAAGAGTTTTACCAAAAATGTGATCTCAAAGACCACGAATCCATTCATTTGGGCATAACTTTTGAGTGCAATAAATGCCATAAAGTGTTTGCCCGGAAAGTCCTACTTTTAAGGCATCAGAGATGTCTTCATTCAAATAATGTAAAATTGTTTTCATGCAATTATTGTGAGTTTCAAACAAAATATAGTTCTCATTATAAATGTCATGTAATCCGTAATCACGGAAACACTGAGAGAACAATTAAATGCGATTTCGAGGACTGCCGTTCAATGTTTAAGGACAGGATTGCCCTCAGAACACATATAAGAGTATATCACAATCCTGAACGGTTTCTGTGTGATTGGCCCGGATGTGGACAGACTTATAAAACAAAGATTTACTGCGAAATTCATAAGAGAACACACTCTGGAATCAGAGATTTCAAGTGTGATCTGGAGGGCTGTGGAAAGGATTTCCTCACATATAGAGGTTTATATCAACATAAGATGTATCACAAGAAAACATTCATTTGTTTGTGGCCCGAATGTGACCAAAGATTTGGTACTAAATACAAGTTGGCTGAACACATGAATAGACATCAAAACGTTAAACCATTTAAATGTCCTTTTGATGGCTGTCCTAAAGAGTATTTCAATCATTTGAGTCTTAGGTTTCATCGAATGACTGTTCATAAAAATCAGATTTTGAAGTGATTTAATTATTGGCAAAAATTAAAAGTTAAAGTTATTCATAAATTTTGGGATTTATTATCATTTTTCATAATTTTGAGTAAAATATTATTATAATAAAATATTTAAATATTATGTTATTTTTATCAAAATTAACCAAATAATGAATCAAAAGCTCTATTTTCAAGTTATTCAATATATTTGAAGTTAAAATGACTCGTTTCTAAAAGTAAAGCCGAAAAGTTGAGTATTCCCCCCCCCCCTGTTGCTCGGACCCTTGTGCATCACTGCCTTGTTCTACAAAAAACCAAGGTTATCTTAAAATTTTAATTTGTTGTCTTTTGTTCCTGTTTTGGATATTATGTGATTTAATTTGGGAAAAATAATAATATAAATAATTTAATCCATTTATTAAATAAGAGGTCAATAAAGGGATTATTTTTCACATTTTAATTGGCCCAACAATAGCCAAGGACATCCTCACGCTCTCGTCAGGCAAATGTAAAATTGTTTGGTTAATAATTTCAAATTAACGGCCAAACAGTTTAAACAAGTATTCAATTGAATGAATGGATAATTCAATGGATGACACAAACGATGAAAAGACAGAAAAGCCAACAAATGTTCAGACATTGGTTTCGCGAAGAAGAAAGAGAAAGGGTTCGACTAAAAAGAGAAAACGGTATTTACTCATTGATTTGGGTTTGGCTTCAAAGACGCAAAATGAGACACGAAAACAACGGTCTTCGCGTGTGTCCGGTCGTCAACGAAGGGTTGCCTCTCGTCGTGTGAAGAGAAAACGGTATTTACTCATTGATTTAGGTTTGGCTTCAAAGACGCAAAATAAGACACAAAAACAACGGTCTTCGCGTGTGTCCGGTCGTCAACGAAGGGTTGCCTCTCGTCGGGGGAAAAGTTCGAGCAGAGGTCGAAGAAAAGTAACTGATTTTTGAATCAATTTTAGATAAAATCAAAACTTTAGTCAACTTTTTATAATAAAATCCTATATTTTTGAAATGAAATAAATAATCGATTTTTATCTGAAAATTACTTTTTATTTAATTTATTAAATGTTTTAGATTTAAAAACAGTTTATTTACAAAATAAACAAAAAATAAATTCATTGAAAATATAATTAATTATATGCTTTGCTTTAAAAAATTGGACAATGAATTGAAAAATGAATATAAACTATATAAGTATTTATATAAAATAGTGATAACAATCGATATATTAATTTTAATTAAAACAATTTCTGATCTTAAGATTAGAAGAAATTATTGAAACAAATATGTATTTCATATCGATTTCATTGAACATTGATTTACATAAAAGACCTTTTGTTGCCTTCAATTGAATGATATATTGTTTTAAAAAC
Organism: Galumna lanceata; assembly: GCA_034695685.1. Lineage (NCBI taxonomy): Eukaryota > Metazoa > Arthropoda > Arachnida > Sarcoptiformes > Galumnidae > Galumna > Galumna lanceata. The sequence continues at coordinate 3,826 of JAQFZL010001231.1, forward strand.
AAATGTTTTAAATGAAAATTATATGAAAACTCTTCGATCGACAAAATAATTGAAAGGCTATTGAATTGATGGAAAGGCTAAACATTTTGTTATACAAAATAGCCTTCAGTCAAATGTTCTAATTTTTTTAAGAATAATTTAAACTAAGTTTTCGTTGTAATTGTAGTTCAATAGTTTCTATGGATATCCCGGTCTCTGTCCCTTTCGAGAGGAGATATTTTCATGTTTTCGGATATCACTTGTCGTGCTTTTGGCAAAATGGCGATAATATGGATCTGATTAGTTAACAAATTCACTAACAATGAACTGATTCTAGCAATTAATTACCTCTTTGATAGATAACATCATTTTTAGTGACGGGTGTCGTTATGATTGTACTCAAACTGGCGTTCGAGTCATCGCTTTTATTGCTATTATTTGAGCCAAAAGTCAAAGTATAGACGAAGGCTCCGATAATGGCTCCGATATGCGGTGCTGCCAAACCTGCTGCCCACCAGTACTGGTGCTCCAAAGGCCTGAACACATAAATCAGATAATTGTTTAAATATGAGAGAAATCAAAAATAAATAAACAATAATTTATTTTACTTAAAGACGTCGAGTCCATAACCGGCCAGAGCTGTGAACACTCGGGGCGATAAGTCACGCGCTGAACACAGAATGAGAATACAATTAATTAGTGGTTATCATTCATTTTTGTTTGGCATCGAAAAAGTATATTAACTTAAATCATGACTTAAATCGCTATTAAAGTCAAAGAACTTATTTCTTATAAAAATTAAAAAAAATTGAAACCAAAGATCAAACCGAAGATTATTTAATGAAAATTAAGATCTAATCAAAACTCAACAAAATTATTAATGAAAGCAAGACTTTCAGTGAAGCCTATAATCACTACATCAAAGTTCAAAAGTTGTAATCAAGGCAAAATAAGTGACCTAGTAGAAAATAAAAGTATTCCTATAAGAAACAGCATTTATTTGTCATTTCCTTAGTATTTGATTGAATATAAATCAAGTTTAAACTAAAGAGATGATATTGTAATATAGATCGCATTCATTTGAGCATGGTTAATATTTTATCACTTAAAGATTGATTGATAATTTAAAAAATATTTAACACGAAATCTGAACTTTAAATTCAAATCAAAGGACTATCAGAAACAGGAATTGATTGAATCACTTATTCATTTAAAAAGTTCAAACTATAATCTGGATAAATAAATACCTGGATAACTATTTTTTTTTCAATCAACCGATTCTATTACATCGAGAGATCAAATGATTTGATTCTGTTTGTAATAATGCCTTAATTATATTCTTATATAATTTAGAGAAATAGTTAACGGATTTGTTACTCATTTGTGTATTTCATAGTTTATTAAAAAAAAATTTGGGTTAAAATAATTTCATAAGAAATTACTTAAATATCATTTGATTCCTATAATTGATTAAAGGCTTAAATATATGTGAATTCATTGAAACTTAATTCTAGTAATAATTCATTGGACTTATATTTAAGGAATCCATTAATAAAACATAAAAAACTAAAAACATTAAAAAATCATTTTCATGACTCCAACCAAAACATGAAATGAATAAATGGTTTATAATTATCTATCCATTAGAAGATATCCTACAGAAGAACAACAAGAAGAAGATCCAAAAGATAGGGTTCCGTTAAAAAAAGTAGGAAAAAACTAAATTGATTAAATGGATTTGGGATTTGAGAGTAAGAATAGTACCAAATAGTATGAAACCAATGGTTTATTTGTGGACATACTTTACAATAGGATTTTTCCGATTCATTACTTTTTATGGTAAAACATTAGATAATAGGTTTGAACTCCAAAATTAAATTACAAAAGAGTGGACTCTTTTTTTTTATATTAAATTTCTATTGATTTGAAGCGAAGCAAAGTTTATTGAAAACTTCAATTAAATACTTGTTTATCAAAAAAATGAGTCTTCAGTTTATTTATAATTTTTAAATTTGGGTTTCTTTTAGTTCTTATTCTTTTTAAAGAAATACTATTTTTTTGTCTGAATTTTTCTCAATTTATTGTATATCTGAGTCTCGACTCAACAAAATTAAACTGAATTTACGAGAATAGCATTAAATAGAATTCTCTTATCAGCAAAAGTGACATAAATTTTAGGGCAAAATCAGAAAATCATTAAATAATTATGAAGTTTTTTTACAAAATTATTAGGTTTTCATGAGATGTGCAAAAAACTAATGGGAAAGGAATCAAAACTAATGACTTATAATTAGATTAAGAAAAGACATATAATTAACCAAAAAAATTGATTTTTTGTTTAATAAAACTTATATTAAAAGTCTTTGTTTATATAAAACAAAACCAAAACTTGAAAATATGTTTTAAAGTAATTAATTTTGGATTAAAACTGATTTAAAAGATTGTAATTAAGTAAAAGAGATAAACTTGTGTTCTAGGACAATCAAATTAAATAATAATAAAATTATAAACTGTAATTAGTTTTCAATTATTTCAATAAATTAATGTTTAGTTAAGTAAATAAAAACAAATGAGACGATAATTTTGGTAAAAAACATACCCGGATTAAGTGTTGCGCCACAATTCACTCCATAGGATATAATCAATGCACAGACCACTAAACCCAAACTCAATGGTTGAAGTGCTCGCGGAGTGTTTATTCCCTTATCATCAGTGATGGAGAGGATGGCTATCATGAGTATAGCGCAGGAAAATATCTGGTCGGCCATCACCTGACTAATAGTGGCAAATTGTGCTGGATATGTGGCAAATATGCCTCCCGTGAGGCTCACTCTGTCAAACGTTGCACTTGAATTAAGGGCTAGTCTTTGGATTTGATTTTCATATTCATGGATTCCTTGGCTATATATGCCATAAACAATAGCTGCCCCTAAAAATCCGCCGAAGTATTGGCCTAACAATAGATATGTATATTAAACCAATTAATGTAGGGATCGATAAAATGTTTGCTAACGAATTCCTTCCGCCACAAATTAAACTTTTATTCAACGTTAGAGACATTTCCCTCTTATTTATTACAGTACATAAGTTTCAGGAAATATACGATGTAATCAATTATGAGAACACAATAGAAATGATTTCCTCATAAAAGAAAAAAAAGTATTTTATGTAATAAAGAATATTTACCCGGAATGTAATACAAAGCTTTTCTCCACGAAAACTTTTTGATAGTACAGAGAGCTATCGTAACCGCAGGATTCAAATGTCCCCCTAATAGCAAACATCTGACAGATCAGTATTTACCTTACATTTAAGGCATATTACCGGACACAGGGATAGCAATGGCAGCTCCTATTAAGAGTCCGATACCAAATCCTAAACCAATAGAGACATCACTGGAGCCCTTCAGTACATTTGAAGCAATGGCTCCACAGCCTAATGTCTATTAAGTATTTTATTATTAATGTTTGTTGAAATATAACATAAATTATATAAAAATTATGTATAATTATTAATCATAAAAAATACTTACGACAAGTATAAGAGTTCCCAATAGTTCTGCCAAAAACTCTTTGATCGGAGCATTCATTTTATGAACCATTTATTCAATGAATCAGTTATTCTGAATAAAAAATTGCTTCAAAAGTCACAAATGAAACGAAAAAATAAAACAATTGTTTATTCAACAAAAGATGTTATAATAAACTCTTCAGACAATTGTTTAGAAAATTTAAAGAAGAGTTGTTTTGTGGCGGAAAACTGACGGTTGGTTTGGCCGTCAATTGAGTGTCTCTTACAGAGAGTGAGTGACTGACAAATCAATTGAATGAACAATTTTTTAACTAAAATATTGTGAACACGAAATAGAGTGAAAAACTCAATCAAATATATGACAATATTTTGCGAAATTAAGTGAAGAAAAAGTTTTCTTTAAAATTTTGAAGAATTGAACACTAGTTTTGCGGTCGATTACAGATTCAGAGCTGAGAAAGAGAACCACTATTGGAGAGAATGTTCTCCACAACTATCCGGAGTCAAATCAGAAGCGCTTTTGGGTGCAAACAAACAATTTGTTTTAAACCAGTCCTTCGATATCAGTTGTGTCTATCAGTGAAACAGTAAATCCTATTTAGAGTTATTTCACCTCTAATTTATGCCGATTTTCTTCCGGGCCTTTTAACAATTCGATACAATCGGGTCTGTCCTTAAAAAATTAATTTCGATTAAAAGCCGACTTCGATATAAAGGTTATAAAGAGGGTATACAACAAGAAAAAAGTTGTTTTCATACACTGAATACACGATTAAAACAAAATGTGTGACACATTTTCTTCAAAAAACTTTTGGCAGCGAAAGAGTAACACTATTTAAAGTTCAATCAACGAATTAATGGCCAAAACTAAGTCACATCACATCCAAGTCATACCCATTTATATAACCATTGAATTAATCAATCAAATGGTTTAAAGTTGGAAATGTCTCCACCGCTAAATCATTTTAACATTAGATTTATTGTGACTTTCCATCACTTCATTAGTTTTTCTCAATAAAAGTTTTTTGTTATTCAACTAAATCTTATTTTAGACTTTTTTTTGATTTTGTTTACAAACATTTTTGTTGTCGTATTTAATATAATTGCTTTTAAGTGATTGAATTCTTGTAAAAAATTATCCGAGTATTTCAGGGCTCATATAAAGTAATATAAATTAATTACTGGCTATGATAGTTGATTAGGTTTAGCATGATAGATTTAATAAAATATTAAACTTTGTGCTATTCATCAGTTATTTTGCAGTTATTTTAACTCAAGAGAAAGAGTCCAACTCTTGAAGTCCTAAAAACTGAATTAAATTAATACTTATTTTATTAGTTTTAAAGCTTTAATGTTTTAAGCCGAGGGTAAAATACATTAGGGATAAGTAAAAATAGTCTATTTTTGTAAACGTTTGATAATATACTAATTTAAATTGAATCTCAATATTCTGACCTTCAATGAGAAAGACCTGATTCACAAGTTTTGCATTTCGTCTCATTTTATTAATTAATGGACAGACAGTTGTGAGGAGTGACCGAACAAACATTGATATCAAACTTTTCATATATTTATGAGTTTTAGGGAAATTTTATTTATTTAATCAAATTTTAAGTTTAATTATATTTATTTTGTGAATAATAACTAATATATTATTAATAATAAAGAAATTAAATGATTGGATAATAAGTCAACTTTTTATGATTTCTAATTTTAATAGTATATAACTATCGTTAAGTAAATATCGGAATCATAAAAAAGACCTAGATAAATTCCTGTTTGTTGAGTAAATTCAATTTCCAGAAGTTGGCTTCGATTGGCATCAAATTTCAATTGTTTGAATTCAAATTATTGAATCATTTTTCAAACAATTTGTTATATAAATTAATGTTTTAAAGATTCAATAAATCGTTTTCCTAATTATAGACATTTTTAGCACAAAATTCAAACAATTTTTTAGCACAAGTTTTGAGTATTTAATTATTAAATAATTGATAACTTTTTAATACTAATAATAATTATAATTAAAATCATTAATAATTTTTTATTGGTTGAAAGGGAGAGAGAGAGAGAAGGAGAGAGAGAAGGAGAGAGAAGGAGAGAGAGAAGGAGAGAGAAGGAGAGAGAAGGAGAGAGACTATTTTGAAAAAAATTTTCAATGAAACAATTTTAACAAAAAGATTTAATTTTGAAATATTATTGAACCCTTCTATTTATATCAAGAATAATGAAATATTTTGAAATAAAATGATAAATTCATGAAAATATTAGCCCAAATTGAAGTTGAATTTAGAAAAATTAATATTTCGAAAGTTATTATTGAAAATCAAAATCAATAAATGAATGAAAGTTTTATTACTAATATTTCCAAACCATTGGAAATGATTTCATTTTTTTTCTCAGAAATAGTTATATAAAATAATTAAAATATTATTGTGTTTCACAACAATTCAGGTTTCAATAATTGTTTAGATTTTTGCCAAATTGTTTCTATTTATCTGATGTTATAATAGATTAAATTAATAGAAACTAAAGCTTTTTATTCAAAACAAAACAAATTCAAAATAATTGCAAATAATTTTTTATTAAACGATTTTAGAGTTGGTTTAAGCTATAGAAAACAAAATGAACAAGGTCAGAAGATAAATTATAATTATTGTATTATTACAGGTAAATCATATCACATAAGAATTACTTCTTATATAATAATTGGTCTTAAAGTTTAATACTTAAACTCATTTAATCCAAAGCGAAACAAAACAATTGTAATGAAAGAAACGACAAAATGTTTTAAATATTTAATACTTTCATAAATATATGAAAAGTTTTATTATAATTCATTTTAATTAAAAAATTTGAAAAAATTGAAGAAAAAACAAATTTTTAGCTCTGAATACTTGAAATGAAATCATTAATTTGCTATGAATTTAACTAAAATTCTCAAAAATTTGAAAATATATTAAAAGTTTATACAAAAACCCAGTTTTATTAATAAAGATAAACCCCTCGGGACTAAAAATTAAGTTGACGTTATAGAGGGACAGAAATCGTATGACCAATGAATCGGGTCCTAGAAATCAGTTGAAGTTATGGAGGGGTTTCCATAATAGAGGGTTGACCTACTAGAGGTTTATCTTTAATAGATAAGGCTCATATAAAAAGTTATTTAAGCAAGCTAAATTATAAAATATGCTTTCAAATGAAAGATTACAAATAGATTACTATATAATCGAAGCCTGTTTAGTATTTTGAGTTTAATTACTTTTCAGTTTAGAGCTGACATGGCAAAAGGTCTCGATTCTAGGGGGGTGGGGGTAAACGTAATACCCTATTTACCATGTCAGGTTTAGAGTCCATGCTTTCAAAGATCTCATAATTTGTTGAAATTGTGTCCCAATTATTATATAAAATAATTGATGGAAGAGATGGTATCTATAGTTATAGATTGTGTATAAATTGTATGAAACTATATTTGGCTTAAGGAAAGCCGAGAAGAATTACAATTAAAACATTTATTATAACTTTTATATTATTTTTATGATTTAATTTTAGACGAATGTATTTTAGAGGTCAATAAACAGAATTATTTTATAATTGCATCCAATATTTGGTAATAGCTTTTGGTTATACCTATTATTAGCTCCGAATATATCAAAACCGGAGAGAATACTAATTAAGGATAATATTAATATTCTCTTAATTAACTTATTATGATATCAATATAAGCAACAGATTTGTCCCGATTATAACCTGGATATTATTGCCATTGACTTTAAAATTC
>JAQFZL010001232.1:0-11108 GCA_034695685.1 Galumna lanceata
ATTGGCAAAATACCCCTTGAGACGCGCGCGTGGACTCCACTCGGATTTTCAAATCTTTCAGAACAAAATAGTGAAGTTTAAGATATTTTGATAAGTAATTAATACCATTTTAAGGCTATAAATGACTTGTTTTTGAAAGCATTTTATTATTTTATAAGCTGTAAAAAAACAAAAATTGGAAAATGTTTACGAAAAAAATTGAAAATTACTTTGAAATTCTTTAATTAATTTAAGCTCAAAAACTGTAAATTTGAGCTAAAATCGATGTTTTTTTTTTAAATATTTTCTTATTATTTACTGCTTTTTACATAATTTTCTTTTATTTAATTGTCTTTCTGATCAATTTTTTCCCTTTATTTTTGCCACTGCTCTTGGGGAGGGTGTACCTTGACTATCGCTGTCGCTTAACGATTTAATAATAAATTTTTACAGTTGAAAAAGAGCCATGCTTATTTATTGATTTTAAAAAAATGTTTGTTTGTATTTTAAGAATACATTAGAAATCCATTAAAAATAAAATAATTCTCAATTATCTTATATTTAGTTGAAAAATAAGAGGAAATTCTTTTCTAAATGAGTTCCAGAGATATTTCAGAAGAACTTAATGATAAAAAAGTTATGATTATTATAAAAGTGTTTTTTCATTCTTTGCTCGACTCTTAAAATAATTACATTTTATTAAAACAGAAGAAAAATGGATTATAAATAATCAGAAATGAAAATCCAGTCAAAGGCTTAGAGTCAGTGAACCAACAAATTAAAGCCATATATTGTCCGTAAATCCCAACAAAAAAAAGTGAGTATTATAGACATTATAGACACTATTTTTATGTCATATTTTGTATAAACATTTAAAATCTCTAAAAAAAGAAGACTAAAGAAAATTATGAAATATGCCATAAAAACCCTTTTAAATAACCCAAAAATGTGTTAAACATTGAATGCTATTCACAATATACTAAACTCATAATTTTTTTGCTAAACTGTTATTATATCTCATAATAATTACAATAATTTTTCTTCATTAGAATCCAAAATGTCTTCGTTTTTCTGATATCAATTTGATTAACACTTTGCAAGTATTCATTAAATTTCTTTTTATAGAAACTATTATTTCTTTTATTTAAAGAAAGGCTTTGTCTTCAATCTATTGTTCAAACTCTGCTAATATGTAAATATAAATTGCAAATACCATGATCATATTCTTCATTTATTGTGTATAATATAAACACAAAATCTAATATTTATTATACTTTTCCTTTTTATCCATTTTTATTATTTTTATAAAAGAATATTTTCATTGATTTTTCACTGATTTTTATTTAATATCTAAAAACACTGTTATTATGAATCGATTGTCGCAATAATTACTATTAAATAAAAGAATTTGCAAATAATTACTATATTTATGGAAAAAGCGTTTGCTTTTAAAACTTTCATTTCATTTGATTTTTTTTTTTTGAAAATTTTTGAGATTTCCGTCTATCGATCGGTTGTTTTGGATTTTGCATTCAATTCTTAACTAAATTGAAAGCAATTTTTCATTGTATCTAACAATCAATTTTCTGTTTCTATCACTAAAATCAGAGACAAATGTTTGTATCAAAACGTTTGTATTTAAAAAATTTTTAAAGAAAAAAAATTGAATTTAAAGTAAAAAATGATCTTGTTTATTTTTGTGACAACTTCTGTTCTATTGCTTATAATTCTTATTAAAGAAATTAATTTAATATTTCGGGAAATTAATTATGTAATGAATTCATCAAAAGTTTTCAAAATAATGTTTTGCAAATTTTTCATAAAACAATTTTTCAACGAAATTAATATTAATATTGAAAAGCAAGACATTAATCTATAATCCATTACTCTGTTAGTTATCAAACTATGTTATACTAAAGCCTTCCTTTAATTTTACAAAAATTCAGATTTTATTTAATTCTAATTATATTAAGTTTTATATTAGTTTTCAAACATAAAAATATATTCATTAAATTAGAAACAATTGATACCTGTTTTGACATTAAACCCAATTTTAACCAAAATATAAATTGAATTTTGATTAAGAAAAATGAGAAACTGTTTCCACGATTTTATATCGAAAGGAAAACAACAAAATTTTATAGATGAGATTATAATAATTTATGGCCCAAAAAGCAAAACAAAGCAACAAATGATTCCTACTTTTGTTTGATTCCAATATTCCTTTAAAAAGCAATTCAGTTGAGTTGTTATTGAGATTCACAAAAGAGAAGAATAAATTAGATTTTTGATGGACTGAGTGGTCGTACACAATATGCCGATACAACCAGAAGAGAATCAATGGCTTTGATATAACTGTAATATTCAATAGATAGTAATATCGATCAATATATTAGAATAATGCGAATTTTGCAACAAAACTTCTCATTGTATTATCGAATATAAATTAAGACACTGAGAGTTGGAAGCACTCCATCACTGGACTTACAAAACAATACTGGAATAGAGTTAATGGAGGAGAATATCGAGTGTTAGGCGCGTCACAACTAATCTTGTTCTATGAAACTAATGATTGTAAAAGTGTTGGCATTTTTGTAGCATTGGATGAGAAGAACTTACAAACATTCAGACTATGATTTTATTGATTTATTTTGTCATCTATTTAGTAGTTTCCCTGAATAGTTAGCATCGTTTACTTCATCACTGACTTTACTTTTTATCGCATATTATTTGCTATACTTTAAAAAATAAAGGAAATCAACATTTCTTATCAATTCTCAAAAAAAATCTTATTCTCATAAAAGACATTATAAATGACTGAATTTAATTGATTGACAAATATTTATCTTTGAGTTTGACTATGACTTCAAACTTCTTTTATATATAAAATATATTATATATTATAATAAAATTGTAATTTTAATCAATGTTTTGCGTATAATCAACAAACTATTCGTTGACATTATATCAGATAATACTTTAAAACAAATGAATTCTCTTTTCTTTTGATTTTCTGTTTTTAGGCAAATATTATAATTGAATAAAACAACTTCTGTTAATCGATAGCGTCTTCTCAGATAAGATTGCTTTCATTAATTAAGTGAATTACTGATCCGTTCAATAATTTTCCGACAAAAGATAAAATGATAACTTACGACATAATATAATGTTTCAAATAATAAAAGAAAAGACCATACTCCTTTCTATACATATGACAATATTATATAATATAGGTATTATAATTTCAATTATAAAAATTGTTGGTTTTATTATAAAACCATGTTGATTGAAATATTTATCTTAAAATTGAGCCAGGAATATATTTAACAAGATTTCAATTGTTATGTTAATATAATATAACATAAAAACAATTTTGAAATGAATATCATTTGATATAATGATTATTGAATTGAATTAAACAAATTCTTGTGGATATACCTTAATATTTAGTTTTTATTATGAGTTAATACTAGAGTTGAAACAAAGAAATTTCTTTGAAACAATTGAAAATAGTGTCCATTAAGTTTAGTAAAGTAAAGGTATTTTAATCACATAAGAGTTATATCTAAATGTGTAATAAAAGTTGAGATGATGTTCACCAGAGAATTGCTTCTGAAATAAGTTTGAAACAACGGGTATTCACTCATTCAGTCAGTTTAATGTAATGAAAGCAATACCTGCTGTAGTTTATGTTAACTCGTGATGAAGAATATATCACATAATAAATAATGCCTTTATGTTGACAATAAGGAAAGCGTTAAATTCAATTTTACTGAAAACGTGTTTCACATTACGTTTTATCCATTCTTTTATTCATTTACTACTCATATAATTAATTATTAGAAACAAAGACAGAATGAAACAAATGAATGCAGCGCTCAGTTTAACAATTGCTTAAACATTTATAACAGGGATGAAAACAATGGAATATTCACAGAATTTTTCTTTTAAAGACTTAAGATTATATACAAAAACTCAAAATTTTGTCATTTTTTTAACTCAAGAGTTATATTAATGATTAAAAATTTTGAAAATAACAAAAAATAATAATTTTTGAGAAATTCGAGAAATCTTTGAACATTTGGGGATAAATACCCCCTTAATCCTATTTAAGGATAGTTGGCAAGCTGAAATAGTCCCTCTCTGATTCCCTGTGGAGTGGGACACTTTTACCACCCTTTTTTCATCTCTACATTTATATATAAATTGACAGAAATCTTATTTAACATTTGGTCAAACATATCAAATCTATTGACTTTTTTGAGTCAAAGGCTAGTATTGAAATATTGAGAGCAGTATATAATCATTTCCTATATTATGTTAAGGAGGAGTGTTGAAGGATATCAAATAAAGTTACCTAAGAATCAATATATTTTGGAAAGAAATAAGAGAAAAAATCTATAAAGTAATTGTGCTAGCTACAATTGTTCCAAAATATGTTCTATAAGTTGAATTTTACTCAAATAAATCTAATAATAAGAATATGAGTGCAGTAAATGTCAACTTTGAATGTATTTAATTTCTTGTTTATGGCTTATATTAAGTAATTAGTGAGAATCACATCATTTGTCGGTGAAGTCAATTAACTATCAGTCAAATAAATACAGTTAGTCTTCGATTCTACAGATTTGGAATACTTATAATTAACATATAAAGAGATGGGTTTAACTACAATTTGTATCAAAAATAATTTTTATGACAGATTTATGAACTTTTTGTTAATATTGAGTTATTGAATATTCTATCCATACTATAGATTGCTTTAATCGAGGATAAACTAAAATCGAAACTGGTAAAATTGAGACATATTAGTTTTATTAGCCTCGAAGGAGTGATTGGTGTTTTATTTGCAACTGGTAAAATCGAGTTTTTAGCAATATAGGATCTGATATGAGTGAGAATAAACTGTACTTTTCTTTGACTTAAAGGAAGTAATACATTTGATAAGTTTGACATCAAAGGGAAACACAATTGTTTTTTCGCTTATATTTAATTTGAAAAAAAAGAAAACACTTACCGAAGAACGTTAGCCAATGTGTGTCTTCTGTTTCTAAGAGCTCTGCCAACCAAAGCTTGTTGAGCTGGTGTCGGACCTCTAACTCTGACTCCAGATGTGGCACCCGGAGCACCAAATGACTGCATCATATCTGGATGACTGAAATTTGGCTTTTCGTTTGTCATAATTAATAGTTTATAAGTCAAAGTATTTTGTCTTTTTGTCCAAAAAATGCACAGAACTTGAGTTTAATATAAATGTAAAAATCCGTCACTTTTTTAAGATTTTAAATTTTAATATAGTATATATTTATATATTATCGTATAATGTGTTATATATTATTATAGGCTTATTTAAAAGCAATTGATTCACAAAAATATGAGTGAAAATCAAAATCTGAATCTATTCAAAACTCTGAAAGTGATATCAGTTGAGTCGGGAATAAACTTGACATATAATGGCATATATTCTTTACGAATCATTTGTTTATTGAATAGCAATGAATAGTCATCTCAAAAGATTCAAAGTTTATATTATTAGAGATCCAATCGTTTCAATAGAATTAAACTCATATTTTAAGTGTCAAAAGTCTATGGAAATCATTGGCCAACATTTAGTTCCTCTTCTTTATAATTAGTATTAAATGTTTGGCAACGATTCAGAACAAATTCAAATTAATTGGTAATCGTTTCTGAAAAACACTGTTTTATACTTTTAAGGTACACAGAGTTTGCACAAAAGGATGTATTAGTTGTCAACTGTGCACCAAATTTGACTAAATTCCGGTACAAACATTTTACAAATGAAAAATAGATAGTAGAGAGTAGTAAATGTATGTACTCTTAGTTATCACTACAAAAGAAGTGTTCAAAGAAGTAATCGATGATTCAAACTAAGCATTATTTGAAACAATTCAAGCAAAAGTTAAGAATATCCGAACTCACGACTCATATGTAATCGAGTGAACACATGAACTGAACACCAGAATAGGTTAGTTTGTGTCTAAAGTTTTGCCCAAAACTATGTGTCAATAACTTTAACTTATTATTGAGTAAATGATTGCCAAAAGTGTCAGAAAACTCTTTTAGTAATAAATTATTTATATTTTTTTTAGAAAAAATTCACAAAAATTCTCACAATATTTATAATAAATTTTGGTTTTGAAATGTTTATTCACTTTAGAAAAATAAATTTTATAAACATATATATAATGACGAATACATATCATTGAAATGTAAAATTTTAAGTCAATATTATGAACATTAAAACAGATCACAAAAGTTATTGAAAACACAAAACTATTGACAGAAATTACAACACAATTGACAGAAATATATATAAATTTAATGATTTTCTAATAAATTCAATAAAACATTGAGTGTATAAACAGTTGCTCTCGGATTATGTGATTCGCTATTTTCCACCAAAATCTTTAAAACACTTTTGTGTAGAATTTCAATCAAAACAGAATAAAAAGTTGAATTTCAATGCAATTCAATGCAATGGAAATGTTGAAGAAAAATGTTTCTTATCCTTAATGACAGTTCACCAAAGATTTTCAATTAGGTATCAGAACAAAGAGAAGCTATTTGTTTGCGAACCCAACTTTTCTTCTTCGAGACCAGAAGTAGTGAAGTATATAATGAATTTAATAATTATTGTGAAAAGTGTGGTCTCTCTTTTGAGTACAACTAAAGCAATAAGACTGAAGACAACAGTGTTGTGAGAGCCCGAAAGCACCGATGCTGTGATGCTTTGGGCATCACATCTATGACGAACACTTCTCTACGAAATCGCGTTTTGGATACTGCGCTCTAAAAGCTTAAGACTCGCTCTGTTTAACATTTGCCTTCAAATATTGATGAGAGGTTTGCCTACAATACATTCACTACTGAACTCTACCACTATCTCAAAGATATTCTGTGCAATAGTTGTAATTCTAGTCTGTATTATGACAATCCCAATGCTATGCTCTCCGAACATTTCAAACTATTTTCAGTTTATCTCAGTTTCATTGAATCGTTAATAAAAGTTATAAAAAAGGAGCAAAAAAGAGCCCAAATCAGAGATATTTAGAAATAATTGTTTTTCAATTCAAAGACTTTTCAATTCTTTCATTAATTTTCTTTTGACTTTAAATTAATTCCTAAAATATAAAGGAATCCATTAAATGCCATTTCTATTAAACACAAATTCAATACACAATTCTAATAAAATTCAATTATTAATATAATAAAAGAGGAATGTATGCATACAAATGTATTTACCATTTTATTAACAATTACTACAATAAACTTATGGTTGTATTCAATCAAATAATTCTTTAATCAATAGTTAAAACATATTATTACTTAAAGTAAGAATATTTTGTCAAAGTTTTCCCCTTTTGATAAAATAATTTATATTTCAGACAATTTGTTTATAAAATGTCAAAATCAAATTTATTGACTTTTCTTAACTAAAGTGATTTATTCGATCACATGTTTTCGCTTTTCATAATAATTGTATGTTTTTATACAAAAGTATTAAATCAAATATTCTATCAATAATAAGGAGTCTTTCCTCTCCTCCCTCTGTCTTTAATGCAAATTTTCAAATACAAATCCTTTAGCCAAAAAAGTTTCAAATAAACAAACTAGCACATTTATTACATAATATTCCTATGAGCCATGACTACAATAAACTGCAGGTTTATATGAAGTTAACTATATATCAATTTCTTCTCAAACGATCCATTTTTATGCATGAATTGTGAGAAAAAATCTCTGAAAACGTTATTTTGTATATCTTTGGATCTAATCTTCGAAAAAATGGTATAAAACTGAGTGACGAACACAAAGATATGCTTTTGTCTGAAATCAAATCAATTTCAGACTTCAATTAATTCTTTTATCATCAAAACTATGAATCGTTTCTCACAAATCATTTATGAAAAGAAAAGAATAATTTTTTTATATATAAAAATCTCACAAAACTATTATCTTTAATATATTTTCTCACAAAATAAGATCTTATAAATAAAGGCAAAGAAATTTAGAGCTCATAATCGGTTCACAAAATATAATTCCATAAATCATTACCAAAGCGTTGAAAAAATACTTCTCTTCTTATATTAATATCACTGATAAATAAATTCGGTATAAATCAAAAATTTATATCAGTATTTATGAGTCCTAATTACAAGAATAAATAAAAACGCCAACAATTAATTAATCTATTTTGTGCAAGGACATCATTTTAACATTGCAGTGGTTTTCTGATGTTTATACTTAAATCATATCAAAGTGTATATTAAGTGTATTTTAAGTTTTAGTGAATAAATTAGTTTCTTTAAATCAAAGCTTAATAGAAATGTTTCGCTAAAAAAGTAAATTAATTAATAAAATCGAAAAAACTTTTAATTAGAGAAATGTTTATACGGAGACTCAAAACCTAATTATATGATATCAGGGATGTTAAAGCTCCTCGATCTCAGGGGGGTGTCAGGGGGTATTTTGGTCTCGACTCAGGGCGTATGAGTGGGGTATTTTCAAAAAACGCTTAAAATACATAAAACATCGTTTTTCGATGTTTTTTCTCGCGCGTCTCAGTGGGATATTTTGGAAAACTCCTTTCTTTAATATCCCTGATGATATATTGGGTCAATTAAGTGCAATAATACATCTATTTTAGCGATTAATTCAATGATTCAATGAATTACTTTTCACTTCACTATTTAGAAAACATTTGATTTTTATTTGACATTATTTTGCAATCAATTCATAACAAAACTAATAATTTTTTTCAAAAACTATAGATTTTATCAGATTATATAAAACAATACGACAAAACATATAATCCGATTATGTTATTGTTAATATAATCTAGGCAACTAGCTTGGTTACAGTTTTTTTTTCATATGAAATTCCCTATCTCTTATCATTTTGGTTCCTCTCTTACCAAATGTTATTCCTCTGTACTCATTTCAAACTACCACTAATAAGTCTATGTTTATATACTGTTCAGTGCAATAACTTTAATATCAATGAAATGTCGATTAATGTCTTCAATCAAAGAACTAATGATAGGACAAAGTCATGATTTAAGAGATGTGATAATTAAAACAATGGATTCAGTGGTATGATTGGTGTAAATGTGACCAAAGTTTTAGTCAATAAAAGGGAATTTGTTTTGAAGAAAAGGAGAACGCAATCTGACAAAAAAGAGAAGAATAATTTGGTGAAACGGGAATTTCAACTGAAAAATACTGTATATAATTGTATTTTCTAAACATTTTCTGAACATTACTACTAAAAGTTCATTCATTAAAATGTCAACAAAATAATAGATACTTAGAATTCTAATGACATTTCTTTTAAAGTTCTAAATTAAGAGAAATTAAATACTTTGAGATTTGCCTCAAATAATACTGAAAACTAAATTTTAAAGAATTTTATTCTTTTTTTTTTAAAAAAAAACACTTTATTTAATTATCTATTTTTTTCATTTACTAATTTTAACTCAACTCAACTCATCTCCACTTCTATATATTGCAATAATAGAGCACTACTGGAGTCACTAACAATCATTATATAAATGCTGAACTTTAGCTCAAATTTAAATTAGAGTGAAATGGTTTGACTAAAAGTTTTAATTAATGATATTGAAGACAATTTTATGTGAAACTATAGTCTATTAATTATATTAAGTTTTGAGATGAAAGTATTCATTCATTTATCACTCAAAAAAAGTGTCAAAGAATTAATCGAAAAAATCCAATTCAAGAATTATGAAGGGATGGATGCGATGCCTGTCTGTCGTTCACTACAGAATATAATCAATTTGAAAGACTTTTTGACTTAAATCGATGTCAAAATTAAGTTTAAATTTAAATTTGAAAACTTTAAGTGAAAAGAACGGCAAAATTTGTTAAGTCTATCCTCAAAATCAGTAAACGACTCGACTCGTGGGCCACAATTTTTGGCTTAACTTAAATATTCAGTAGCTTTAAGTGTGTCTCAGTCTTGAAAGTAGTTATACTGAAGGCATTCCAAATGTCTTTCGGTTGACGACTTCATGACTTCTCAATTTTGTTTCTATTTTACTCTTTCTCTCATAAATCAGTGAAAACAGTAAAGAAATTTTGATTTCGTAACAAATTTTTTAAATAAATGTTTTGTTTTTACGAATAACTGAATTTTTTAAAAATAGTTTCTGAATATTTTGAATGATTTAACAAATATTCGGTACTCTTTTGAGCGCCATTTTGTTTCATAAGACTATTAATTAAATTGTTTGAAGTTGTGATTCAAATCGATTCGTTTCTATCAAAATAATTGATTGCATTTAAGTCTTCAAAGACTTTTATGTTTTTATTGTCACCCAAACACCCAAACATTTTTTATAAGAGAAGTAAAGCATTCTTTGCCTTCAAATCCAGAAATTGTCGTTTGCGGCCATTCCTTATACCCTTAACACTATACGGACAACAGATTGCAGACAATCAACATTTTGTACGATATTTGTATACAGATATAAGTATTGAAATCACGAAAAAATTATTTCATTCCCTGCGAGACATCAAAATTCATTTCTAGAGACGACACAAACGATGAAAGTATTCACTGAAAACTCTACTTATTATTGATTTTTCATTTTCGATGCCATTTCATGCCTTTGTCTGCAGATTCTCTCGTTTTGTATCTAATGAGTGAACACTTGGGAATACAATTTAAAACCATCACCAAAGATGACCATCAGCTCAAACAACAAATATTTTATTCAATAAAATTTTTAATTTTTTCCATTAATTTAAAACCAAAATAAATTTAATGTAAAAATTATATTAATTTACTACTGAATAATATAAAGAATATTTTTTAAATTTTAATTTCAGTATTTTTATTTTGATTTCCTCTTTACTCATTTAATTTCATTGAATTGAAGGTTTCCGCACTTTTCTCTTCATTTTAATTGAAAGATAATCTCAAACATAAATTTAAATTTTAATTTATTTCATAAATAGAGAGACTTTAATCACAATTAAATATAATTTTGTTAATTAAATCTAAAATTTAAATTTAAATAAAAACATAGAGTGAACTCTCATTAAAGTCATATTCTATAAATTGATAATATCTATAATTTAAAGTAA
>JAQFZL010001233.1:0-11107 GCA_034695685.1 Galumna lanceata
TGGAGTATCTATTATTGAATCTAGATCATTTATCTTGTTAACTAGTTTTCAATTAATTTTATTTTATTGTGTTTTTTTGCACAAGCTCATTTTTATTTTTATCAATAATGATTTTTTATAATTGTTTTTAGAAATTCATTAGTTTAATTGTCCTTTTTATCTTGATAAAAAAATACTCAATTTTTTGATGAATAATCGAAAAAATTGAAATACAACTGTAAAGTTTATTCCCAGTTTTAAAAAAATTTAGTTGAATTTCAAAATTTAGTAGTTGAAAATTCTAGGTCTAAAAATATTTAAATTACAAATTATATTTTTGAAACCAATAAATTCTAAAATGTAGGTTTAAATTCTGAATATAATCATTTGTTCTAATATAGTTTATAGATGGGATTAAATTTTCAATTGAAAAATATTTTCTTGTGTTATATGAAAAACGAAGAACCTCCTGAAAAAATTTTAGTGACTTACTTTTTTGACAATAGATTTACATGAAACTGAGTTTGAAAAATGTGAAATTAACTAAACATAATGGAATGGTATACATATGAAGAGAATATTCTTATATAAGAATAAAGTTGAAAATAAGACATTTTTAGAGATGAATGTGTAGCATATATTGTAATGTTGATATAAGGGGTGAATAAGTATTTACAATCTTTGAACAATTAATGGGAATAGTTAACTTGCTCATATATCTATAATTGTTAAATCTTTAATAGACATCTTACAAGTTGAAAAGAGTTCAGTCTTCAACATAAATTGAAATTGCAATCAATAACATTCAATTCAATTGAATTTTGGAACAAATATATGCCTTGTCATTGAAAAATATGAAACTTGCAATGATTATGATTTATCATTAGAACTTCAAAAAATGATAATATTGAGAAACAAAGAATTAACCGATAACCTATGTCAATTATCAAAAGTTTACTTGTTTAAACTTTTAAAGGATATAATTCTAATATATTCTTGAGAGGTGAGTCATTGCTTTATTTCAAAAAAAAATTTGAACATGAAACAAAGAAAATTGAACTTTTATTTGATATTATCATCAATGAAATTGAAAAAGAGTTTTTCTTTAAGATTAACTCGGTATACATTTTAATGTTTAAATTTTTTTGGCAAATGACCATTGTTTTTTTGTCAAATTCAATTGATGAAAATTTGAAATTGAGGCTTCGAATTAAGATAAAATTACAAAATTTGATCAATCTAGACAAAAGTTCGAACTGGATAAAATCAATTTATTAGTTTAGTTACTGAATTTTTTCAATGGAAATGAAATTGTTTATAAAATTGAGTAAAACAGAGATTCGAATTACGCAAACAAATATTCAAGTTTATTTTTATTCATAATTGTAGTTGAATAGAGTTCCCAAAATACTATCGACTTCAATCTTTTGCAAAATTTCAAATTTACAGATTGAAGATTATTATTCTTTTAAGCTTAAAAGTTTAATTTTCATCTGTCAAAATTCACAAGAATCAATTGTCATTTGCAGATACAAATTTTAACATTAAAATGTGAAAATTTATTTCAATTAAATGGTATTAAATCATTTTATTGAAGGAAAATGTTCGAAGTTAAAATCACTTTCAATTGAAAATATAACGTATTTGAGAAAAATGGGAAATTTTGTAAACTTGAAAGAAGTACACCTAAAAAGTGGGAATTCATTCAATTTCAGATATTTTCGATTCAAGAGTTTATGTAAACTTAATCTTATTCTTAATGCGTTTGAAAAATTTTAGAAAATGATTTTTCACAGTTTGTGATCATAAATACAATTAACTTTTTTGATATGATCTACAATATGACAGATTGGTTTAACTTGTTTGATGAGTAGTATGTTGTACTTTCATATTCTATGTTATATATCATAAATGAATAACTATTGAAAAAATAAGCCTGATTCATTTCAAATGTTTATATCTTTATTTTAAAATACTCCTTTTGAATCAGAAAATCGGCAAAACTCACTCCAATGAGATCGCGGATCTTTAACATCCATGCTCCTGATTCATCCCTCAATGATATGGTGATAAACTTTTTTAATTATGAAAATTAGTCTTTAATTCAAATTGCCAAAGCCTTTTAGATCAACATGGTCAATTAAAATAAGAACTTTGTGTTGATTTATTATCAAAAGGGATGGCCAAAGGTCGAGGTCTTAGGGGGTATAGTTCCGGATTTTTGGTGAAAACCTCCAGGGGGGGTATTAGGGGTTATTCTGAAAAAGTCCTAAAATAGTTTTAAATGACTTTTTCATTTTTTTCAGTTAAAATAATGATTCATAGATTATATCTAATGCAATAGAACCTAAATTAATGAATTAAAAGCAATATTTTTAAATTTTTAGAAAATTTTCTTATTTTGCTTTTAATAGTTGAAAAATATCAAAAAAGTGAACAATTATAGCCTTTATTTCAAAAAATATATCAAAAATAAGACTTTAGTTTAAAATTTTTCGTTGAAAATACATAAATTTTTATCGAAATTTGTTAAATCGGTGGCAATTAAGGGAGGGTAAAACGTAATACTTCCCTTATTTACCATGTCCCATAATACGTTTGGATAAAATGAAAATGAAAATAAATTCAAACATAATGTGAATAATTAACATATAAATCATAATAATAATGAATTTAAAAATTTTGAAGCTTCGTAGCCATTACTGAAAATCTTTGGCCAATAATTCTATTTATTAATCAGATTTCATCATGATACAATGTATTAGAAAAAATAAACCTAGCAAAATATAATGATAATTTGAAGTTTTTCCTTGATCGAAGCCATAACAATTGCCAAATTAGAATTCAAGAATTCAATATTCAAGAGCATATTGATTGCAATTGAAAATGCCTTCATATCTGTCCCTTACTTATAATCAATAATAATATAAATTACACATTATTTGAGCCATTATTTCAAAAAATTCCTTTCATTAAACTTAAGTATTAAAATTGAACCGAATTCAAAATAAATTTAATCAAACAAAGTCTTAATTATTATAACTCATCAGAATTCAATTAATTTTAAAAAATATATTGAAGAATGAATTGAATATTCATAATTTAACAAAGAAGATGGTGCGTAATACAAATTTTTATTTTGAAATAATTCGTATAAAATAAACAAAACTTTCAATTAAATTACAGTTTTCAAAAATTATTTCTCAATTATAAATTAAGCTCAAAATGAAATATAAATATAAGAAAATGAATCAAAAATGAAATAATTAAATATATAACTATAAAATAATTATATGGATTTCAAATTCAGAATTTGATATAATATTTTATATCGAATATTTTTTTGAAATTGTATTCAACTCTTCGACACTACATTTAAATAATAACTTGAAAGGAAATGTGGGGTAAAAGTAACCCAAGTAACAAACGTTTTGTATTTTGTTAAATAAATATAAACTTTGAGTTTTGACCAGAAATAATCATTTATTTGAAATTTGAAAGTCTAGAATTGCACTCAAGTCTATTCCTTTCTATATACTATCATTATAAACAAAATTCTTGAAAAAAAAATTTTAAGTTGAGGTTAAACCTCAATCTGTTCATTCAATTTTGAATCTTCAACATGCTCAACTTCTTTCCTAACTAATATTTAAATCTAATATAAATAACAAACATCATTTGAGCCATCTTTTGAAAATTTTTTTCACTGAATTTAAGTTTTAAAATTGAACCCAATTTAAATTATTTTAATCAAACAAAATCTCGATTTTTTCTTCATTTGAACTTGATTAGTTTTTTTAAAAATAAATTGATGATAAATTGAATATTTATAATATAATGAAAAATACAATTTACAAATAGGTCTTGACATTCAACTCACTAATGAATTTTGAATTTTCTCGTCAATAAATATAAAAACTCTCATTTAAATTACAGTTTTTCAAAAATAATTTAACATTCATGATAACATTCAGCCTCAAAATAAGATCCAAATAATAGAAACAAAATCAAAAAAGAAAAAATTATAATATGTTTAAATCAAAATAATGAGTTTTTATGTCATTATCATTAATTGATAAAATTTCAAGACGACAACATTGATGAAGATTGTGTGTTAGTCAAAGTTTTGAAAAGATTTGAGAATAAAATTTATATGAAAATTTTAGAAGTTCTCATAAAACTCAAAGACTCAAAGGTTTATATAAAAAATTGAATTATTTTTCTGTATTTAAAAATTTAATTTTTATTTTTTTTAACATTTTTATTAAAAATAAAGTTTTACTCTTAAGTTAAATGAGCTTATCATTACTTCATCTTGAAAAATATTTCTATTTCGAATAAGAGTATAGATTTTAAATTAAAAATTTTTCAATTCAACAAAAGTTTTATCAATAATTTACGTGGCGTTTTGATTAAAATCGGTAAAGTTATTTTCATCTAATGAAAAACATAATTTTTCCCTCATATTCAACTTTAACATTTATACAATTGTGATCATTTGTTGAAGTGTTACTCGTTTTTTGCTTTATAAAATAAAATAAACTAAAATAGTTCAATAAATTTGTATTTCAAAAAAAGTTGCAAAATATAAGTTTTCGAAGATTTGACAAATTTCATGATCATTAGAAACATATAATTGATTAGTCAAGATATTGTCTTTACTCATGTGAAAATTTCAAATCTATATAACATATAGGTATTATTCAACTGGAATAATTCAAACCTACGATATATTTGAATTACCCAATAATATAACATGATGAACGAAAGAGTATTTGAATAATCAAAAATTTAAAACAATTTTGTAAATTAATTTATTGTTAGAAATAATAATAATTATAAATGATAATCGATATGTTAATGATTATGAGCTTTGTCATACTGTTAAATTATTCAATAGTTTATTATGAAATTGATCACTATTTCAAATACAAAAGCAATTTTGTGAATTAATTCAGCGATAAACTCAACATAGTAAATATAATTGCAGGGTTGTATAACATTGGATGAATTTATATCAAAATACCCATCTGAAACCTCTTAAGCCTAGCACTTGAAAAAAATGAAGTGGCGTGCTTTTGAAAAAAAAATTCACTAAAGCGGAAAATGGGCAGAATATGCACCTGATATTGTGGAATTTTAACATTACTGGTTTATCGGTAGGACTAATGTTACCATTGAATAGCAAATTGATCAAAATAGAAATTCCGAAATACCCCCCTATTGGCTATCCATGATATTATTGTTAAAGAATATCTATTAAGATTTTATAAATACATTTATGATTAACAATCGATAAATGAACTGAATTTTTGATAAAATTTACAGTCATTAAAAGTAAGAAAACTAAAAGTTAAATGCATTCTAAGAATTTTATTTATATTTCAATTTGTTTAATCTGAGTAGGAAACTGTTTGGAAATTTAGTGGCTGATTTTAATGTTTTTGGATTCATTATTTAGCTTGTTTTATTAAGATTTTGTTGAAACTTTTTAATGGCCAATGGTCATCTGTTCTTGTTGATTTTGGCAAGGTAAAACTAGGATTTAAAGCTTGGAAGAAAGATTATTTTTCAATTTTTTATCATTAATTGCAACAAAGTTTAAACTTGATATATCTGTTTAATAAACTTGAATATTTTGAAATATACAGTCTGTCTCACCAATTAAACTAAAGAAGAAAATTTATCCATTAAATAGGATTCAGTAATTTAGAATTTTAAAACTACTTTTCAATATATCTATTGTTATTTTCATCATATAAGTTATACCAGATTCAGGTTTAATTCCTGTCCTCAACAATCTGGTTATATTGAGCGTAGACTGTATATGAATTAACCATGTTTTTGAAATCATTTCTTTATGAAAAATCTCTTCATAATAATTGAAATAATAATCGGTACAATTAATTGAATTTCATTTTATATTATTCCAAAAATTTTAATTTTAAATTAATTAAAAACCTTTTTAAAAACATAAAAATTTTAGAAATATCAAGTAATAAAACTTATCAAAATTTATTTTTAAAGTCATGTTAATTAATTCAAGTTTAAGTTAGTCATCAACAAAAAAATTATTTTTCATTTAATTTATTTGATAAATTCATGAAAATATCGCTCTCTTAAACCACAAAATTTCTCAATTGTGTTAATCGAGGAAAACTATAAAAACACATCAATCATCGAAAAGAAATTATGTCTTTTGTGAAATTTTTTTATAAAAACCAATGAGCATTTTCATAATAATATTTCACTCATATGAATGATGCAAAAAATGTAAATATTTAAACAAAAAACAAATCTTTTTTATTTTGAAAAAATTTGTTGCAATTTTAGACCAATTGATGTTTTTGAATCTTCAGTTAACATTTAGAAACTTCAATTATAGAGAGAAAAACTAATATTATTCTTCATTCTATATAATGAATCAACCTTAATTTAATAGTAATAAATGAATAAATTCATTGGAATATTTCTTCATTTTGAAAAAAAAATTTCTAAAATTTTTATTAGAATTCATGAAGAAATTTTGTTCGATACTGACTATTTTGAATAATTCATTAGTGGAGAATGTTCGCCGCATCCAGATAATTATGTTTTTTACATTTGGTTACTTTTTAGGCCATACCTTAACTAAACATAAAAGTCTCATAAGTAAGATTGAATTATTAAATGAATGAATATGTAATGAATACAATTAATAAATTTTTTAGAATTTCTCAGATTATAATTCCAATCAAATAATGAATTAAAAAGTCTAGGTTAATTTCTGTAAACATTTAATTATAGGTCCAATTTGTAAGGAGGATGATTTTGATACTCGATTTAACAATTCGCTTAATTGTAAAATTAACCATAATTATAATAATTGATTATTTTTTCCTAAATTAATATGAATTAATTTGAATCAGGAAAATTTCAAATGACAATTATTATATTTTGTGAGAATCACTGGTTGATTAATTAAAAAATTTGTTTATAAGTTTTGAAAATTAAAAGCCGTAATAAATTTTATGAATATAACTTTAATCTATTCTCAATCTTCAAAATATAATATGATTTTCATGAAAAGTATCCATCTCGATTTCGAATAAATTTTTCTAAAATTCAACTTTCATTCATTGCTATAAATTGATATATTTTTTGCTTAATGATTTTTAAATTTTTTCATATTAATTGTTGAAAAACTATGTTTTCGATTTTTTAAAATTCAATTTATCACTGATTTCCAAAAACAGCTCAAATAATATGATTTAATAAAATTTTTATCGAATGTATTAGTTGGTCACATGTGTGTGAATTTGTAAATTTATGCAAATTTGAAATTAGTACTATACTTCAACATGAGTCTGATTTTTATGTTATTTAAATAAATAAACATTTACTAAAATTGAATATTTTTTGTTTTAATTGATAGGGATTTTGAACCATTGATTATTTCAATGAATGAGTAAATATAGAATGGAAATGCTAAAGGTCTCGATTCTAGAAAGGGTATTATGAGGCGTAATTCTGTTCTCGACTCTATGAAGGTGTTGTATTGTTCACTTCATCCACAAAGTAATATGTAGTATATTTAATTGGTTTACTCACACTCACCCACCCACCGAGTGTTGATTTATTACGTATAAGAGTGTTATGTATGATATTGGTGAAAAATTTTTGCAAAACTAAAGCGTTTTTCCATTCAAAGATATGAATCAAAATAGAAAAATTCAAAAGAAAATAAATATAGAACTACAAACTAAATACAAAAAAAATTAGGCATATTATCCAGGTTATAAATCTTCGATAATTAATTAGGAATTTCATTTGAAAAACGATAAGTGATTTTAATGGAAAACTTTAAAAGGAAAAAAGAAATTTTATAAACAATTTTATGCTAAAAATTTGAATTAAATTGATTTTTTTCTGAAATACTGTAGGGGTTATCATTACCCAAAGACTTCCAGTTTTCATATTAACCCGCTTGTTTCATTTAAAGCTCGTTTGAATTCAAACTTTTTATCGTTAAGAAGAATATCCCTAAATACTATTTAATGATTTCATTTTATATTTGTTTATGAAAATATACTCATTAATTATTTATTAATAAAAAATTAAGAGAAACTGTAAAGTTTATAAAAAGATTTCAAAAAATCTACCTGATTTAAAAATTATAATAATGAAATTACGAGATCCCGGACTTTTCTATAGTTACGTTTTATATTCTGGAGACAAATAAAATTCAAAAATTTAGATTTATTTCCATTCGCTTCCTGATAGTTTAGAGACGGTCATAAATATTCAATTTGAAAACTTTTTCTTGCTTCATATGAAAAACGAAAACCTTACTGATTAATTTCAAGTGACTTACTTTTTTGACAATGGATTCACATGAAACTGAATTTGAATAAAGTAAAAAGACATGACTTGATGATATAGTAAACAATTGAAGAGAATAGTCTTATGTAAGAATAATGTTCACATTTTTAAAGGTAAAAATAAAGCATAAATTTTAATATTGATATTAAGTATAATTAAGATTTACAATCTATAAACAATTAATAGGAGAAGTGATTCAAGTTCATAAATCGAAAATTGTAAATTCGTTAATAGACATCATCTTACTAACTAAAATGAGTCTAGTTTTTCACATTTATCAAAATTGCAATTAATTTCTTTCAATTTAAAATGAACATCCACAAAAATTTTCCCTTAATAAAAATTATGAAACAACATATTTCAATATTGAAATATATCTCAATTTCAATTAATCTTACATAATTATTTTAAATTTCATGTTCAATTGATTCAAAATGAATATTTCTTATATAATATAAAACCTTGAATATAGTGGTCATAGGCTTTCAACTCAAACTTTATTATTAGGGAATAAGTTTTTAATATTAAAAATATTTAGAAAAATTTTATCAATCATTTATTCATCGAAGCAAGGTTAGCAAAAGTATGACCTATGTGCTTCTAAGATGCTTATTGTAGTAACATATTTCTCACAATGATTTGACTAGTTACAATCAGAAATAACAATTAGAATGAATTCGCGGAAAAGCTTTCATTAGAACCATAAAACCCTTGGTCGTTTCAGATTACAATTCAATAGTGACTATTTCATAGGTTGCGTTCGAATATATAAGCAAGCAAAATTTTCAAAAATTTTTAGTCTTTCATATTAATTATAGCCGTTTTTCGTAGCACTTCTTCAATAATAGAAAATTGAATCTGGAAAAAACGTGTTAAGAAAGGGTAAAATATTCAGTGTAATAAATAATTAAAGGTTTTGATTTTCATATAAACTTGATAATGTGATTTTATAAAATTTTTTCTTTTCACCGTAATTGCATTTGAATATTTTGGAATATTTTCATAATTTGATCTTGTGAGAGTTATTTTTTTGAATGAAAAATAAAACAGCAGGGATGGCCAAAGGTCGAGGTTTCAGGAGAGGAGTAAGTTCCGGATTTTTGGTGAAAATCTCCATGGGGAGTATTAGAGGGGGGTATTTTGAAAAAAAACTAAAAAACGATAAATATGACAAATTACATAGTTTATTCGCTGGTTTATGTTAAATAAAAGAATTATAGGTTGGTTTCGATATAAAAATCTTTGTTTTTATTATTATTTCCAGTTTTTTAGCCGAATTTGCAATTTTTCGATCAAATTTTTAAGTTTTTTATTGTTATTACAGTTTGTAAAAATGAATTGAAACTTCAAAAATGAGCCTTTGCTAGCCCTGAAACCCTAAAATAACTGTATTTAAATACTTTTAAGTAATTTTTTAACGAATATTCATTGAAGTTTTGCAGTTTATATCAAAAACAAAAGAAATTCGTGCCGGCTAAAGGTAGGGGGTTCCTTTGGGCGCAACAGGCCAGGGGGTAATTTGACAATAATCGAGTCTCAGGGGGATATTCCGGAAAACCCCCCTAATGGCCCTTCCTGAAAACAGATTCCTTCTTTATTGATAAAGAAGATTTTTTATTTGTATATCAAGAATGAGATAGAATTATTCATTGAAAATAAGTCAATTTATATATTTTAAATTCATTAATTATTGAAAAATCAAGTCTGGATGATTTTGAATGTACATTTACCGATAATTTCTGACAAATTAATTTTTGTTAACTCATTCAATAACTATTCATTTAATTTTTGAGAATTGATTAATTTATATAATAAAAGATATGAATCTGTAGTTAATTGTTTAGAAATTTTTATCGATATTAAAATTTTCGGAGACATTTTATTTTTTAGTGAATAGCTCTCATAATCGAAAGTGTATATCAGATTTTTTTAAAATTCAAATAAAAACTTCAACTATGAATCATTTAATGTAAATTTTGAAATTTCGATTTTATTAGCGGGTGTTGTAAGAGAGGGCAAGTTGAAATTTCAAAAATTTCATCATTGAATGGAATATATCGATTTATTTTTTAATTACTAAAGACATTAAACCTTTGCAAATGCATATTTCAGTCAATTATATATTCTATAGGTTTGATTAAATATCTTCACTGATAATATAAAAAGGGTTAAATTGACCAAGTTCAAAAATGCATTAATGCAAATAATTGCATACTTTTTATAAAAATGTATATTTTCCTTAATCAACTCTTATTTAATGTTATTTTATGCAAATTTATATAAAAATTGATTAACAATTAGTTGATGAAAACTTCTCATTAGTAAAATAAGATTTTCATATATATTTCTGAAGTCTTTCAAGTGAACTCGAATATTGAAGCGATTAAAGGTTTGCGCT
The DNA here is from genome assembly GCA_034695685.1 of Galumna lanceata. Classification (NCBI taxonomy): domain Eukaryota; kingdom Metazoa; phylum Arthropoda; class Arachnida; order Sarcoptiformes; family Galumnidae; genus Galumna; species Galumna lanceata. Next base: position 10,739 of record JAQFZL010001233.1, read on the forward strand.
CCCTCCAAACAGCGACGGCTCATAACAGAGTTGTTATGGGGTAGCGGACCATAGCGTTAGCGGCGGGCGTTAAGCGAGCCGTCTGCGATCCAAGTGCGAGCGGTCACCTGGACCACCGCCAAAGCATTAACACTTATTTCAAACTTTCGAAACGTAACGTTAAATAGATTTATTCAATAAAAATAATAACAGAAAAAGAGATAAATACATTAAGAGCGCTGCTCTTATATACTTTGAAGGTTGATGACGTTAGGTCGATAGTCATTGATTATCACCGAATAACATCCGTTAATCAGGTAATCATTGCTAACTCAACAGGAAATCATTGGAGAATTATGCTTAGATTTTCATTAGTTAACAGTTTTATTA
>JAQFZL010001234.1:0-11107 GCA_034695685.1 Galumna lanceata
GTGACTTTTCAGACCTTTTAAACACCTTGAAAACATCACTTTAATTATAACATTAATTACATTCAAATTCTAACTTGAAATTAATTTAAAACAATAAGACTAATAATGAGCAAGGCACAAACCTATTCGTAAGTATAATTAATATAACCTTGCTCATAATTTTTAAATAAAGTTGTAATACGCTATCTGTGAAACACCCCTCAAATCAATATACAGTAAAAATAAGTTAATTTAATTATTAATCAAATTATTTATTTTGATTAATATCTTTCAAACTTTGCCTCAAATTATTTTATATTCTTTTTTTGTTTTTACTTTTAAATGAGAAATATTGGAGTCATTTATAATTAATTTAAAGTTTATTTTGAGTTAAACTATTGAACTAACGTTTTATATGAGTTGGTAAACAAAAAGGTAAAGTGAGGGTAAAAGTAGGGGAAAGGAGTAAAATGGGGCGGTTCTGGTATTACTCAAAGTTTGAAACATTGTTTATATTATTTATTGAAAACATTGAAGATATGCTGAAATGAGTGATTTCTTGGAATCAAATTGTGGTCAAAGTCTGTTACGACTGGTCTCTCGCGGAAACGCAATAATCGCAGAACTGTTACGTCTGTCAGAAGTAGTGCCGAATGTCTTCCGATTGGAGACTAAATCAGATCAAAGCAAATACGGAGAAGTGATCTTTGATTTCAGTTACTTCAAGTCATCTGACTTTTATGACAATAGAATTGAATCAAATGCCGGACTTCTGGATATCGACGAAGAGTTTCGGGAGAATTACATCGAAATATTGACGCGATTTTATTTGGCGTTTGAAAGTGTCCACAGATTTAGCCTCGATTTGAACAGATTTATCGATGATATCGAAGAAGGGATTTATATTCAACAAACATTAGAATCAGTTCTTCTGAATACCGACGGAAAACAATTGGTTTGCGAAGCGCTATATCTTTGCGGAGCAATGCTTTTAGTGGTCGACCAGAAGATAGAGGGACTCGTGAGGGAACGGATTCTGGTCTCATATTATCGTTATAGCGGTCAGCGCTCCACTTCTGACTCCAATATCGATGACGTCTGTAATCTTCTTCGAAGTACAGGATATGCGACAAACAGTAAACGTCCGAACAGTTATCCCGAAGACTACTTCAAACGCACACAAATTCGACCCAATTTTGTGAGTTTAGTGATCGGACGCTTGCGATCAGACGATATCTATAATCAAAGCAGTGCTTATCCACAACCAGAGCATAGAAGTGTAGCGCTGGCAACTCAGGCAGTCCTCCTCTATATCGCTCTTTATTTCACTCCCGATATATTAAACAACGAGTCGGCGGCGATGAGAGAAATCGTTGATAAGTTTTTTGCCGACAATTGGGTTATAAGCGTTTATATGGGATTTATTGTAAATTTAGTGGAAGAATGGGAACCCTATAGAGCTGCCAAAATGGCACTGAATAACACAATTGACTCCAAAAATATTAAAAACTACGCAAATAAACATCAAACGAAAATTATGGCACTTTTGCCACAATTGCAACAATTACTCAAAGAGGGGTCACTCACTGAAGAAAAGGTTTTGGATAACGTGACAAAACTGATGAATGTTGTCCGCGATAGTAATGTAAGTCTTCGGTGGCTAATGGTTCACACATGTCATCATAATATCAATGAATCCAATTCTATTGTCTCAAAGAAATGTAAACAATTAAGAGATTTAGTCATAATTGAGAGTAAATACGATCCGTTACTACTCTTTCAATTACTTTTAAATACCGCTGAGTTTGAGCTTAAGATCAAAGATATGTATAAACAGCTTTTGGTCGATAAACAGGAAAAATGGAATTTTTGTAAAAAAGAAAGTTTTGAACGAATTTCAGAGTTGGCAGAAGTCTTCTCCGGTAATAAACCGTTGACTCGAATCGAAAAAAATGTTAATTTGGAGCAATGGTTGACACAAATGTCAAAACAAATCGAAGGATTAGTATTTGACGAATCGAATGCTACCAATAAAAAGACAATTCAATTAATTCAAGCACTCGAAGAGGTCCAAGAATTTCATCAATTGGAGAGTAATCTTCAGGTGAAACAATTCTTGAATGAAACTCAAAAGATGTTGCACTGTATGATCAAAACCCAAAGTATTAAAGAGGAAGTTCTCATTACTCTGCAAATAGTGGGAGATCTGTCCTATGCCTGGAGAATAATTGACTCCTGTTTTACTCGATATATGCAGTCCGGCATAAAAAGAGATCCGACTCTAGTCATCAAATTAAGGGCCACTTTTCTAAAGTTAGCCTCAGCTCTAGATATGCCTCTCCTTCGTATAAATCAGGCCCAAAGTCCTGACTTAGTATCTGTTTCTCAATATTATTCTTCAGAATTAGTCTCTTATGTCCGTAAAGTTTTGCATATAATTCCTGAAACAATGTTTAGTCTTATGTCGAGAATAATAGAATTGCAAACAAATCATATCAAAGAACTGCCGACTCGTCTAATGAAAGATCAGTTGAAATCTTATTCACAACTTGAAGAGAGACACGAAGTGGCAAAACTCACACATTCTATATCTGTTTTTACTGAAGGAATTCTCGCAATGAAAACCACTTTAGTCGGAATCATTCAAATCGATCCAAAACGACTTCTCGAAGACGGAATTAGAAGAGAATTAGTCATTCAAACGGCAACCGCTCTTCACAAGGGATTAGTCTTCAATTCCAAAGTGAAAACCAGTGAATTAGTTTCTAAATTGAAATCTTTAGCTCAAGTTATGGACGGATTTAGACGTTCTTTTGAATATATTCAGGATTACGTCTGTATTTATGGTCTTAAGATGTGGCAGCAGGAGGTCAGCCGTATTGTCAACTATAACATAGAACAGGAATGTAACGCCTTTATGCGTCAGAAAGTGTTAGACTGGGAGAGTGTCTATCAGTCAAAATCAATTCCAATTCCGAAATTCATTCCTCTCGACCCCTATTCTGTTAATTTCATCGGAAGACTCGCGCGAGAAATCTTACGAATAACTGATCCCAAGTATAGCCTCTCATTAATGATAATTGTTTTCAAATAATTAATTTATTAGAACCACAATATATGTTCATCCGATGAGCACCTGGTATGACAACAAAACACATGTAGATGTGGTCGACTCTAAACTCTTTCCTTTACTTATGGTATCTGTAATTAGATTTTATTTTTGGATTTATTTATTCAAAATCATTATAGAAAAGTATCGGAACGGCCGGAATCAATGGTTTAGACCGACTCATATCATTTATGGTCGTCACAGAAATGCAAAGTATTATCGCATATTTAGACCGACATTTTACTAAAGATAAGGTTTGGCAACAAATTCTTTTCGACATAAATGAGAACTTGGAGTCAATGGGCGGCAAAATTACAGGTCTATAAAATGCAATATTTTTAAAAGTGTTTAAAATGTTATTTAAATAAAAAGCTGTAAATTTGAATCGGGTTTTTGGAACAGCCCTCACAAAAGCACCAAAAGTTCTGACTGTTGTTTTTGATGCGATCGCACGTATCGGTCAAATGCAGATAATCAGATGTAATATCGCTCACGAACTGAACACGAGCTGCAAATTTCAGTCCAGACATTTGGCTAATGCTCTCCAAACTTTTAATGAGTATTTAATTATTTTAAAAAAATTAAACAGAAATTAATTTCAATTTTTAGTGCGATTGTCACTGATTTAGAAAAACACAGCAACACATCATTCCTTAAAGAAGACACTCCTCTCCTTTTTGAACTAACCAATTATCTGGAGTGGACGGGTATCTCTGATCCACTTTCAAAGATTTACATAACTTCAAGAGCTCCGCCATATTTGGAACTGATTTTATTCATTTTGAATGTCAGCCAAATCTCAAAATTCGTTTACATTAAACAAATCAATGGAATGACATTAAGAAAAGGAAGTGATTCTTCTGATGGTTTACCATATGTTTTGGGTGTCATTACGTTTTTGAGACAATTTCATGAAAACATTTGCGATCAATTTATCGCATATTGTGCTCAATATGTTTGTGCACAAACAGAACTCACAGCTCAGAGGTTTGACTCACGAATTTGATCTTATCTTTAAAATAGTCTTAAAATAAATGTTATTTGATTTCAGTTCGTATCCAAAACTGAGTGAAATGCCGTCCGAAGCCATCAATACTTTAGAGTTTTTGGAAATATTTATTCGTTTTTCTGGACTAAAGCGTAAACTTATTGTTGAAAATATTTCTGATTTTGTCTTCGATGAGTTCCGCGCTTTACTAACAAACAAATGATTTCTTGAATCCAAAAGAAGTTTATTTTATAAAAATTTATTAAATTGTTTTTTAGTAAAAACTTTTTACTATCGATTCCTTAAATTTTATACATTTTTTTTAATGTCTTCAAGTTTTAAAAATTCTAAAAACAAAGAGTAATACAATTACTACCATTACTACCACTCAGAACTGGTATTCTTAAAGACGAATCCTCTGTCAGCCATTGCTTTCATAATGAGGACAATGTTATGGCAGTCATCAATTCCTGAGTGAAGTCTACCGAAGGGCTCGATTTTTAACTCTTCTAACATAAAACTAAGACTTTTAGGCCAACAATTGAATTGTTTTGCAAACGATTTCTTAATATTAATCCATTGTCTGAAATGTCGCGGAATTCTAAGATTCAAGAGTTGGCACTGATTTGGAAACATTAACTGTAAATCCCATTCACCGCACGTCACAAAAGTAAACCGTTTGATACATCTCTGGAAGTCTTCACTTAAGAGTCCAATTGTGTGCAACCATTTGTTAAAATCATTTAAGACGACATCGAAGTGTTGTTCGTTGACTACCATTTCATCGATAATTCCCGTCAATTGAGTGCAAAAATTAGTCAAATTTGGGAAATGTTTTGGTTTAACATATCTATGAAATATGTCTTCGATTTGGAAATTGTTTGCATTCACTTTAATGACCGGAAACTCAATGATTTCCATCGGATCCAATTGTTTTGGTTGATCACAGGTCGCCTCAAAGTCCATAACAAGAAAATAATCAAATATTTGATGCTTTTGACCAAGCTTTTTCAAAGGGCCATATTTGGGCCATTTCTCAAGTTCACATGAGACGTAGAGTGTGAGTAGCTAGCTTGTTAATTGAATAAATCATAAAGAGTTCAAAGATATCAGTACTTATAAATGAAGGGTGGAATCAAAATTTTAATTAATGATAAAAATATTTACAAGATGAGTTAAAATTTATTTACATATATTTACATACAATTTAATTCAATTTATATTTAATTATTTTAACAATGACTCAAAATCAGGTTCAAATGAGTTATGAACAATTCTCAAACAAGCATTTAAATTACCATTTAATATTCTTGATGAATAATCATTTTTTCGAAATTTTAAATTTGAAAAAAACTGTTCACACAAATATGTAGAACTGAACAAGGTGAAAATTTCAAGAGCATTTGTTTTATAATTTTTAAAATCATCGGGTAAATTTTTGAAAAAATTAATTTTATCATGGATATTCAGGCACTTTCTAAAAGTTGCATGATATCCAGATAATTTCAAATATTCAGATTGAAATATACTAGGTATTTTATCAGCCATCATCAAAAATGGATTATTAAATAATTCAAAATAATTTTGATAATTTTTAAAATCTATAAATCTAAGTTTGAACTGATCATGTAAATTTTCATTAAAATCACTGAATATATCGAGTTCAATACTTAATTTATCTTGTTCACTCATGGAGTTATATATTTTAAAACATTCAGGAAAATTCAAAAAATTTTTATTTCTCATTTCTATTGAAAAATTTTCAAGGGATTTTAAAAAATAATCAAGTTCATCCAAAGAATTTAGAATAAATTTATTTTTACCTTGCAAATTAACATTCAATTCATTAATTTTTGAAGTAATTTCAACTAAAAAAGCTAGTTTCAGTCTCCAATGAATATTTTTAAATTCTAACCTAGATTTATTTTGTGTTAATAAATAATTATCAATTTCGTCTAATAAATAATAGAACCTAGCTAAACATTTAGCTCTCGATAGCCATCTTATTTTGCAAAAATACACAATATCTTTATATTCTGAACCAAACTCATCTAGGTAATTTTTAAAATTTCGATGCAAATTACTTGATTTTTTTAAACAATTTACAGTTTCAAAAACTAAATTTAAAATATCTTTAAAACCAATATTACTAGAGCACAAATTTAATTGATGAAGAATGCAATGGAAATTCGTAAAATTATTTGATGGAAAATTATTATCAAGGTAGTTTTTGAATTTTGTTATGACCCCATTATATTTTCCCGTGAAATTTTTCGCACCATCACTGGTTATTGAAAAGAAATTTGCTAGGTTTAAATTAAATTTTTTTAAAGTTTCAAAAACAGCCTTATAAATATTTTCAGAATTTGAATTTTTTTTAATTTCAACAAGGTCAAGAAATTCTTCTGACAAATTGAAATCTTCATCAATTCCTCTAATAAAAATAACAAGATGCTTCACATCAGTTTTATCTGTGCTCTCGTCAAGACAAATACTAAATTTTTTGAAATGCATGCATTTACTGATCAGGGTTGCTTGTATATTTTCTGAAATTTTATATATTCTTCTAGAAATTGTATTATCAGACAAAGGAATTTTCATGAAACTTTCTAAAATTTCAGGATTATTTGTGTAAATAGTTTCACAAGCAACTTTTAGCATCTCTTGAAATATTTCACCTTGAACAAATTGCTTATTTTTTTTAGCAATTAAATAGGCAATTTTAAAACTTGCTAGTTTATATTTGTTCTCAATTGCAGTTTTATTTCTGAATTTATTTTCGTAATTTTTTTTCAAATCATTAAAAATTTCAAATCGTTTAATTTGAGCTTGCTCATTATTCAAACCTTCTAATGAATTATTCAAACGTTTGATAAAAACCGAATGCGATTTAACGAAATGACGACTTATATTATATTTCTTAATAACAGTTGATTTAGCGAAACAGCTATCAATCAAACAAATAGAATTATTGTCTTGATTAATCACAAAATATTCTAATTCCCATTCGGGTTTAAATTTTCGTGCCATTATATTTGATGAATAATATACAAGATGAGAATATATAGAACTAAAATAATTATTATAAACTTATTTTATAAAAGTAAATTCTTACTTGATTATTTGATGGAATTAATGTAAGAAATGTTTTGATATTCAAAAATTTTATAAATATTTAATGAATTATTATTGATGAAGAATGATTTTAATGAATAATCTAGATCAAAATCTGAATATCAGCATCAATTAAAAATTTAAAATTTTACCTCAATTTAAATTAAATATTAAGTTTGAGATCTTTAGGTATTAAACCAATGAATTTATATTTCTGTTTGAAAAAACATGAGTAACTTGTTCATAACTTACTAAATAATCACCTTGATGAGTTCAATGATAATCGAAAATTGAAATAATTAATAAAAAGACTTTAATTAAATGAAATTGATTTTTAGCACAAAATTTTTTTATTAAAAGATTTAATGTTTACAAAAATTTGGCCTAATGTGCATGGTATATTTGAACTTTGCTAGTTCACGGTTATGAACCTAACATAAATTATAAATGAAAAATTGAGCGCGATATATAAACTTGAAAATGCTTGCTATAGAGAATTGAACCTGAAACAACATGTATATGTAAGATAAAATTTTAGTCAAATTAATTATTAAAGGGTATAGTTTAGAATGAACTAGGTAATGATATTTAGGAAAAGTAATTTTTGGTGCACCAAAAAGTTCACTTTTCAACTATCCTCACTTAAAATTACAAGGTTGTTGTCATCAAACAGGTTTACATCAAGTTTTGATACAATATAACATCCAAATTATGACATTTCTGTTTAATATCACACGAATTAATATATTGTTCTAAATTATAATGTATTTCAGTGAAAGTAGGCCTAAGATTCGGGTAAAATGACCAACACTTCATCATTAGTTCGATACGGTTGATCAGCCTAGCGATATAGTAACACTTCATACTAGGCTAGATAAATTTGAATTTTATGAGCGCTATCACTCTGCTAGTGAACTCATTTATCAAAAATTTTGTATAATAATTATGAATTTTATGTTCAATTGATTCAAAATAAATATTTCTTATTTATTATAAACCCTTTAATGTAGTGATCATAGGCTTTGCTCTCAAACCTTGTTTTAATCAAAATTATTTTATTTTACATCAAAATAACTGAAAACAGCAATAACTGTGTTATTAGTAATTTTCATTGATTTTCACACTTTTTTTAAAATCTTCCCCTAAATCCCCTGAAGCTCAAACTCAAAATACCCTTCTCTGACACCCCCTTAAGGCCAAATCTATTGGCCATCTTAGGTTTGAGCTATTTTGTTCATAGCAGTTGAGTTTTCATATTTCAGGAGAATTAATCTATTAAAAATATGGTATGAGCTGGGATAAAGTATAGATATAAATTTATAAAGATATGTTTAGAGTCTTATTGATCTAAACATTAATTTGACACCAAGATCATTTTATTATGAAAATATTCCTACAAAGTAAATTTTACTAAGCATTCAATAACTTTTCATAATTAATAAAAAGATTAAAAAGATATTAAATTACATTTTGATGAAAATATTTGTCTCAAATATCAAGTAAAACATTATTAGTTAAACGTAATTATAGAAAGGTTTTAATAACTTTGAGTTCTAACAAAAGAGTATTTTTGAAGAAAATGTTAGTGAAAATTATCATTTCGTCAATACTTTTCGGTAATTATTTATCAACTCTTTTATAAAAGTTATTTTTACAAATGATTGCAATCCTTTATCTGATAACAGTCTTACAAATCAGTCAAAACCAATCAGCCATTAGTCCGATATGGGATTTAAGTCATATAATCCCAAACTATAATGTTTGTGGACTATCGAGAAATACATTACTTCCGGAAACCAAATGTTTTGAATTTAATCACGATTTTAGTGAGAATTTGAAATATGGGAGAGATATAAACTTAGGTGAAGCACCTTGGACTGTTTACATTGCAGGGTCAAAGCCTATGTAAGTTATGGGAAAATTAAATAATTATATTCATTTTATTCTATTATAAAAGAGCTGGGACTAGTTATTGTACTGGAGTTCTTGTGAGCCCACAATTTGTATTGACATCCGCTCATTGCATTTGGTTATAATGACTAACAATTATTATTTAAGTATTTTAATATAAATATCACTCTTAGGGGTGACGTAATTGTTAATTCGCGTCAAATAAAAATGGGTGAGAATAGGAGTATTTTAAGACATGAAATATTTCCCGCATATTTGGATGAAAAAGAATTTAAAGATGATTTGGTGATTATCAAAGTTAACGAACCCTTTACTATGGAATATGAAAATCATTTCATGAAAACTAATTTCATTTGTTTACCGACTGTTGGCTATGAATTTGTAGGCTATTCTTATGTTAGAATATCAGGATATGGTCCGACATATTTTTTTGGGGGTACACTTCAAATAGGATATGTAACAGCATATAAAGATTGGAGGAGAGCTTTACATACAATTAACCCTGGAGTACATGTTTGTTTGGTTTGTAACGAACTAACAGTTCTTTGAATGTTATTCAATCAATATTTTCATTAATTTTAATGAAATTTTATAATTGATTTCAAATTCAATGAAAATATTGTTCTTTAAATTATTAGTTGTTATATAAAAATATAATAATTAACAAGGGCGATTCTGGTGCACCTATCTGGATGTATCACCTTGGCAGAGCTTATCTCATTGGAATACAAAGTTCTGTTTTCTTGGGCAAAGGATTGGAATGTGATTATCATGGAGTGGGTCCTTTTATTCCTGATTATATGATATGGATAACCAATTTCATCCGAAAACATAAATAATATGACTTTACCTAGAGCATGGCTTTTCAAGTTTATATATTGCGCTCAATTTTTCAGTTATAATTTATGTTAAGTTCATGAAAACTAACTAGTTAAGTTCATAATATCATGCAATATAAACCAAATTTAACCAAATAATATGACTATTCCTAGAGTACATGAAGTCAGACTATAAATGCTTTTAAATATAAAGACTTTAGTAATTAATAACTTAATTCAATTTAAATTTAAATCTAAATTCAAGTTAAATATAAAAATTAACAATAAAATGATTAAAAAACTGATTATACTTATACCCAGGTCATTTTGTTTAAATAACATCCGATTTGGCAAAGTTTAATTTAATATATTCACCATGATACACATACACAACTACAATAGTTAACATGTTATTGAATCTGATGTTTGAGATTATGTGGAAAATATTTTATCATTAACTCAATGAAATTCTAAGATTACTTTTATAATAATATTCCAAGTTCATTATTAATGAAATAATAAACTTCAGAAATTCATTAATAAAAATATCTTTTCAATTCATTTTAATAGTGAAAATTAAACTGAATATAATGAATGTTTAGTTATTCAATAAAATGATATCATTTAAATGTTTGTTTATTATTATAAGAATATTTTTAAAAATCATTAAAATTAGGTTTAAATATATATAAATTATATGATTAATGAAGATCTCAAGACTTTAATCGATTGCAACGGATATGTGAAAAGTGTTATTAATAGCAATAGAAGTGGTTTTATTGAAAGCATTCCACGATTTTTAGATGATATATTCAACTTTAATCATTCAATTATATTCTTCATACCTATGTTACCCTTGGCTTGAATCATGTTCTGTTTCATCCTTCAACTAAGGAAAGGTCAGTTTAGTCAATCAATCATATATTGCATTAAAATGTTAATTTGTTTTTATTTCAGTTAATAAAATAAAACAAAAGAATCTGAACCTCATATATATAGCGACGATTTTTTTAAGAATTTAATACCGAATAAAATCTAAAATAATGATTGATTTGAGGGCTGACCACAACTTTTAGATACATTTTTACAAATATAAGTTTAACATAAATTTTTTGAAAATTTTCTATTAATAACTTATTATAATCTATTGAAAAATACTAAACTATCACTTAATTATAAAATCTTTGA
>JAQFZL010001235.1:0-11104 GCA_034695685.1 Galumna lanceata
TTTCGCTTTTCTCACTATTAATAGAGAAAAGCGTTAGACATCAGTATTCCTTTGGTTTTATTCGGTTCTGGATTTTTCTCAAAGCGATAACAAAAAGATATATATATTTCATATGAATTGAAAGTTTTCTTTCACTTATTTTTGACTCTTTTTTCTATACTCTTTAAGGCCTTAAGGATTTGGAGTCAGAAAATTAAAGTTTATATTTAATGTATGGCATGTCTTAGAGAAGAGCACAACTATTTTATTCTGGGTCTCTTTGGTAATGAAATTTTGAGCTCAATTTCTTATTTTAAATTGCATTTTATTCTCTTTTACTCTACAATATTATAGTTGAGATGATTATATTCTTGCAAAACATTAGATTGAATTTATTCAGGAATTGAATATTAAACGAACGATTTCCACATCAAAATCAAATATTCAGTTCATTTTTCCAATCGATTTCCAAATAGATTTGATTTTTCGATTTAACATTATTGTTCTCATCCCTAAGGTATGTTCAAGGTGTTCCTTCTTGAACAAAACCAATCTTGCAAAACATCATTCATATTTTAAAGCATCAAGATCATTTTCGTAATGAGAGAACAACAGAAATGCATTTTTCTATTTGTGTGAAATTCTTTGGAAAAATAGTGAACCCTAATTGAACTGAAAGGACTCAAAGGTCATCACCCAATCAATATATTAAGAGTAATGACCGGAGTTTAGGAACTAATGGCTAGAAATCTATTCTTCGTTTTATAGTCGACAGCTCTACTAAAACCTTATATTTATTATATGAAAAGATTATATAAGAGTAGAGCCCGTCATTAGGACATCAGATATCGCTAAGTGCACAGAATATTGTGAGTTGTCCTCTACAGGATTTTTGGACAAAAATAATATGTTTTTAGTTCGCAAACATTTCCCGGAATTCGAATCAATAGCACAACAAAAACACATAAAATATTAACTAATCTTTTATCTGATATTCGATAGTTTTGGCTCTGATTTAGATCTAAAAATGTCATTTTGTTCAGTTTTAGTGCTTTTTTTTTTGTAAAGACCTGGATTAGTTCCATTGAATAATATCGTAGAATTTCATTATAGGGCTTAACTTTTCAATCAGATTAGTTACCTTGCAACAATATTAACTAATATTCGATTATTTTTAGATTAAAACAAATAGACATTTGAAAGTCTTAAAGTTTGAAAAGTTTGATCAGCGGTTAATCCTATGAATTATTGCACAAATAATAACAAATTTTGATGTTTTAAGCCTTACTTTTCAGGGCCTTATATAACATAAAACACAAAAATGGCGAACATTTTGGTCTTAATTTTTAATACAATTTATCTTGATTTATTTAGTAGCAAGATACTTTAATTATCTTCAAATGAATTAACAAGAAATACATTAAGTAAGTAAACTCATTAAATGTATATCACCCTTAACATTTCCAATGATAATGGAGTTGTTTTTGTGCATGCTTGAATAATTAAAAATAGGAAATTTAATTGAATGCCTGATTAAAGTCCTTTTTTCTGAAAAACACACAAATCTAATACTCGATTATCATTAGACTTGAAATATGGCATTCATTGGCATTAGATTAAAATAGGAATGACTACTGGCACTACTTGAGCCAAACACAGGCCTTATCTCTAGAGGACATCCATCTGATGACATATTCATCAAATGTTTGCTTTTCTGGTGCCGTCGTATTGAAAGAAATTATAACTCGAAAAAAGAAATGTCGAAATGAAAGACGTTTTCCATTTCGGGTTTATTTACATTTAAGGCAAAGCCTTTTGAAACCAAATCGAAGGCATTTCTTATAATTTTAAGTTTCATCCAAACCAGTGGTGAACATAAGAGTTGGTCTAATGTCCAACCATTACAAACATTCCTATTTTTCAATCCCCTGGATGTTTGTTCTATTCTTCGTTGTCTTTTAAAATAGACAACTTTAAAAACGATATAAATCATCTTGGTTATTATTGTCAAAAGCAGTTTAGTATCATTTGTTATAAAAACTATTATGTTTATCGTTTAAAAGATTTTTATTGGTCAAAATAAGCAAGATAAATTCTATTCTAAAATAATTGGTTATGGAATTTGATTAAAAGGTTACTAAAAATAAATCTAATGAAATAGTCCTCAGATTTAATCCATTTGTAAGACAAATGAGTAGTGATTTGATTAAAGTTTTATTTGTTTTTTATTTTATTTTGGATTTGATTTGCGTCACATAATATCAAATGCTTTTTCATTCCATCCATTTCTTCCTTTTTATAACATTTTTTCCTATTTCTGTCGATTTATTTTTAATCTTCTTTTCAAATGAGTGATCGTTGAGTGCATTATTTATCTCAATATATAGAGATAGTCCTCGATTCAATTAATCATCTAGCTCATTGTGATTCGAATCAAGATATTCCATAGAAGTGCTTTTAAATATAGATAAATATGATCATGCTAGAATTAATCTTCTATTCAATAATATTATTCAATAAAAAACATATCATTTCTTTAAAAAGTTATTTTTCTTTGAAATTCAAATGACGTTTCCATACGTCTACTGTAATAAGTTTAACTTGGTTATTTTTAATGCTATTTCAATTTAAATTTATTTCTTAAAAAATGAACTTGCTTAATAACAACTGAAGCAAATTAGTCGGAAATGGTATGAAAGGTTCAAATATATTGATTTTATTTCTAAAGTAACATGTTCAAATACTTTGTTCTATTAAAATATTGATTTTATGATTATCTTAAAAATTGTGTCATTATTTTTAAGCAAAAAAAAGTCAAAATAGACTAATAAAAGCTCAAAATTGTGCGAAAGATGTATAAAGTAATCTAAAATTACTCAAAAACAACAAAATAATAGTAAAATAAGCCATTTATAAGCTTTCAAAAATCCTTGCTTAACCCTTGGCTCAACCCTTTGGTTATTCCTGATTTAATAATTATTTTAAATTAAATCACAGATATCTCCGAATTAAATATCCATTAAAACATTATTAAAGATATACCAAGTTAATGAAAATTAAATACATTATCAAGCTCATAAAATAAAGGAAAATTGTATTAAGAGAACCTAATGACCATTTTCTTAATGGAAGAAAAAAATAACTTGCTCAACAAGAAAAGCCTTATAATCCAGTTAAAGATCGGTCAAAAAACTGCAAGAACCTAATGCGCGGTTTTATACCCAGTATTTATTAAAAGAGAAAAAAAGAGGAAAAGCATTTGTAAAACAAATTTTTATTTTTTCTCGTCTTTTCTGTGGTTTATATGTTTGGCCTAATGTTCGACAATCGGAAAGAGTATTACTTTAGAGAGACATCACCGCAAAGAACAAGATTTCGATTTTTCCTATCATTTCATTCCTTTTCTATTCTGTGCGACCATTTTTTTCATCCGAAGTCTTAACGATAGATGAATGGCAAGAATGGGATCAATAATGAAATTTTCGAGAGAAAAGGACTTAATTCCTGTTTGATGGGACTTATCGTCAAAAATATACGAAAATTACAGAAAAAGAACTGAATAATTGAAATATTTCTCAACAGAAATGGGTTTTTGAATATCTCTTAATGAATGCGATATTTTTGTCGAACAATAAATGAAGTCGATTTTCATTTTTGAGTTAATATCAAATTACAATATAATGAATAGCATCAAGGAAAAAATGTAGCTTGAACATCTGAACATTTGCTAATATAAAACATTTTCTAATTAATTTCATTCCGTTATTAATCTAATTTCCTCTGCATTTGTGATGTATTTTATTACTCATTTAATTAATGGCAAAACGAAATGCTTTAACAAAAACAGGGCTATTATATACTCCAATACTGTAAGAGCACAGGCTTTAGATGTGTCTGACAGTCGATCCAATACATAATGGATTTCTATCCCTTAAATGACAATAATTTAATGCAAAACATTATCTTTAAGTTTAATGGAAATTATTTTCAGATCATTTTTCATACGATTTATTATAATTTTATAATGACATCAAAATAACTATTTTTATGTCCATGTTTTCATATTATTGCCATGCTCAATCCTCTACAATACGGCTCAAAATTATTCATTAATTATAAGGAAGCAAGGAAGATTTATTAAAAATATTCTTGCACAGAAATTAATGTAATATTTCCCATGAGCTATTATAATATTCAAAGGAGGATAAATGTTCAATGTTTGTGCACAGAATATTCTTGAACCTGTGATTGAATGGCATATAATCATTATTTTTGGTGGACAGCTATGATTGGGCGTTGACTACGCTTTACATAATAAAAGCATCAAGGTCTCTATGAAATTTAATTGACAAATGATTAGTTTGAATGACAAATAACAAGAATATTCAATAGAGTGTTGTATCGATTTTTTCATGTATTATCCAATTGATGTCAAACAGAAATATTGTGTTATTATTAGTTCATTATTATTGTTAAACATTGACTTCTATTGAATTTTATTATGAATTGAGAGCACAAACTTTGTAACATATATTCTTGAAAATCACATTAGTTTTCAGATGTTCTTGGATAGAATTTTCAGTAAATTTTGTGAGTTTTCCAAGATCATCAATTCATAAAATAAACAAGGTTTAAGAGCAAAGCCTATAACCACTACATTTAAGGATTTTAATTTGAAATAAAAGTTTTAAGTTTATTTTTAAGAAAATGTTTTCATGAACTGATAAAAAATAATAGAATAATAATATTATAACAAATAAATTAGATTTAATATTTTGTTGTTTTCATTAAATCCTTAGTAAAAAAACAAAATCAAGTAATTTATGACACTTGAGTTAACTCAAAAATAAATTCAGTTGAAAATAAATTCAAATAAAGATGAAATCACTCAAAGATGACTTCAAGCAAAGATAAATTTACTTGATCATGAATAACTAAAAGAATTTAAAATTTTCTTAACTTTAAAAAAACAAAGTAATGGCTAGTAATGGGTTGTGCGCGAGAAACACATACATATACTGCACATTACTTCGTAAATGTAGTGGAAAATACATTTTGTACTTAAGTTAATATGTGTCTGAAAAAGGTGTTTACATCATATCAGTGATGATAATGTTTTTCTATAACAATTCACAATCAAATCTTAAAAATTAATTATTAATAACATATTTAGAGTAATCATGCATTCAATGAAAGACCATTTTTTCAGAGTTTCTATAAATAAGTAAAACATTAACCTCTTGATATTTACAGAAAATCTAGGTCATTTTTATACAAAGATTTAAAAGTTAAGCAAGCATAAATAATTGTATAATTTTAGTGGTGATTAATTTAAATGCCTTAACAATATACACAATCAAGCAAGTTTATTGATGCTGAAGTAATATTTTGAAATATTTGATAGATTAGTTTCAGAAGTATATTCAATTTATATGAAAAATAAACAGTTTGTGTGAAAGTGGAAAATAAAGTAAAAGTTGTAGAAGTTGTCAGACTGTAAATAATTAAATACATTATTTTAAACATAAAATTAGAATAAATTTTGAGAATTTTACCAAAAATTGTATTTTTAGTGAAAAATTGGTTTTTCAACAAAAGCTCATTTCATTTGATATTCAAATTTATTTGTGAAAAATTTTTCTGTCGTCTAATCGTAAATAACTGACAATCAGTTCAAACGTCTGAATATATTCTTTAAATTTTATGTGTAATCATTCGTGGAGTTCCCCTCATATCGATTGTTACTATATTTACATTACGTTTTACGCACAGAATATTCTGTTCAAATACATGAAATACAAATACCGAAGTGCGGTATTCGTTTTTCTCTTTCAAAGCCCACACTTTCATCCTAAGAATCTCTACGTTTTTCTTATAGAAACCAATATTTAGTTTTTTAAGAGAAGTTCAGTCTTTTCTGATATTTGAGATGAAATCCATGTTTTCTGTCAGACAATAGACGAAAAGAGGGTTATTTTGAATTGAATATGTGATAACAAGTATTGAAACCTTTGATTTTTCTAATCAATCATTATTTAGTTGATGTGTTCTGAGTCAATAGCCATGTACTTTAATAATGAACATGTACAATTGCACAATTTATCTATGAGTTGAGAATAACGTCATGCGAGACATCATTTCAATATAAGTTGGAATATATTACTTTTGATGCCATCAAATAAACGTGATTTCTATTGAACAATGAACTAGGTTAATCTATGCTAGCTTATCAAATATTCAACTGGTTATTCCAACTACTAAATCAAGTAATCTCCAAGGTGTTAACGTTTGAATATTAAAGTAGCAAAAGCTCAATTTTATATATAAATATAACCTAGCTTAACTGAGAAAGTTCATTTAAATTAATAATTTATGTCAATAACATGACTATAATTAATGAGAACAGAATAAGAAAAAAAACATAAAATTTAATTAAAATATAAGAGAATAAGTTTATGATAAATCTTTTTGTGAATATTATACTCAGGATAAAACTGGTAAAAGTTGATGGATAAACATTTATTGCTTTTTTTTATCATTATTTACAATATTGAATTCACGTCAGATTTAAGTAATAAAATGTGTTTCAGAATATATTCAAATATGAGTTCATGAGTTAATGAAACGGTTAGCACAGAATCAAATAAATTTGTATTTCAATGAAAAGATTTTGTTATGAATGAAACTCTTCTAAGAGTACTAAACAAAATCCGTAGTGAAGTTGTAGTGTTCGCCCACGCCTTTCAACTTTAATGCAAAAATAGGACACTTCTCTCGATCTTTTAATAGTAGAAGAGATGAGCAAGAACACATTAATGCATGAGCACATATTCAAAGACAACATTACAGAATTGAACCTATATTTTAAAGAAACTCTTCAGGAGTTTAATCACGAAATACTGATTTTAGAAATAGTAAAACCTTTTATTAGTTAACATTTGGGTCATACATATCGACGAATAAATTAAAGATAGAGTTTAACCAAATATTTATACTTGAATAGTTTTATTGAAATAAAGGATTTATCTTGGTCATCATGTAAATGTATTTCTGCTTTTTACTATTAAAAAATATGGTGTGTTTACTGAATCAATTTATTATTCAGAGCCTTATTTAAACGGAAAAATAAAATACATTTCCGTTGAATTGTATTAAAACATAAAAGAATAAAAATATTCTTAACATTAAAGTAATTCTCAATTTTTTGTCTCAAATAAAGAATTACACGAAAAGATTATCAGGAAATCAGTGTCAGCACTGCTTTGACTCTTAATTATTGTCAAAGAGTTGGCTCACATTCTATGGGCTAAACATACGTTTATGTCGGTGTCTATCAGTCTATTGACAGCCCATTATTCTTGGCTACAACTTTTGACATTTCAATTTTTAAACTCATCAAGCAATGATCAGTTTGTAATTGTTAAGATATACTATCGATCATTTATAATGATTGATAACCTTGATGAGTTTATCATCACTTAATAACTCATAGAATGCTGTCTAAAGAGAGATAAATGATGAGCAAAAAAAACTGTAGAAAAGTCTCCCTATAGATCTTCCGCCCTCGTTGTGACCCCAGTTGTGGTCGAGTGGGAGTTCTCTTTGCAAATGACTATTTTTTTATGATAATAAGCTAGATTGTAGAATAATTTAACATGCAAAATCAATTCAGTACTCAATTATATATTCAATATTCTTGATATAAATAATCAGAAGCAAAATCAAGCTTTATTTCAAATAAATTTAACTAAGCATCTAGTACAATCTAGTACAATCACACAATTGAATATACAGGAGCCAAACAACTGTTCCATATTTTATTAGGGGTTATAAAACAATCCTTTATTCCGACTCAAAGATACAGGACTTAGAGATATGCTTTTAAAAGAATTAGAACAGAGATGTTCAGAATATAAAACTTGAATGAACATGATCAGAATTGGAATTGGAATACTAGCAAAAAGCAGAAACATTAAATTTATTTCTAGCTAGGTCATTAAAATTTTGGCAAAATCTTTAAGAAAAAACATTTAAATCGATTTAAAGCAATTGAGTTTAAAATTCAAAGAGCTATCTGTTTGCGCATCACTGGTATTAAGACTGAAATTTATTATATTTTTCTTAAATCTCGCATAAAATTCTTTATGTATTTTTATATTTTATTTCTTTTTTTTTATATAACAAATCATAAAAATTCAGACAAAAAACTCAAAGAATCCGAAAATATTTCAATAATATTCTGCACACATTTAATAACAAACAATTGGAGGAAAAGATAAGAAAAGGAAACGAAGAAATACTCTTTTTATACATCAGTTAATGAATAGAAAAATAGATTAAACTTATGAATGAAAAAATTGGGAAAATTCAGTGGTTTATAAAATCTATTTTATATATCTTTGTGTATATCTAAGAAGTTATACCCTTTTAGAATTGGCAAAGATTTGTACAATTGTTAATTACTTTTGATTTGGGCAAATAAATACAGCTTGCTTTTCTCACCATGGTAATTGGTGAAAGTGCACAGTTTTATTCAATTACAATAGAGATGATGGAGAGGAGGAGATTAACTCAATTTTTCTGGTGACGGAACATATGTTTCTTGTATTCTGTTCACAATTATGTAAGAAAATCATAATAACAATAGATGTCAAAGAATTTTTTTGTGAAAAATTACCTGTCATTTATCAAGTTAAGTGATCAAAATGGACTTTCTTATTATTTCTTCAAATTTAATTAAAATTCTACATTTTTATTGTCTTATAATTTAAGAATTGGTGAAAACTAATTTATCCAAACTTATTGTTCCTCTGAATAAATTATAGTCAGTGTCTAAATAACTCTAGAGATTAACTTTTTTACCTAAAAGTTAATTAAACTCGGATTCCGTTATTTCATAGAATAAATTTGAATAAAAAATATCTCATTTTAAATGTAACCAATTTTTGAAAACCAATTAAAACAATTGATATCTTCACTAATAATTTAGAAATTAGAGGGGAGAGAGAGGGAGAGTATTAGCCATTTCTAAAGATAGAAATATAAATGGTGGCAATTCAATAATTCGAATATAATTACCGTGGACAAACCAAATTAATTATACCGGATGGAATAGACTTGACTCATTTATAATATTCATAATAAATGGTTGAATAATTCAATTGATTTGAATATTATATTATTTTCAATTCACAAAATAACGATCGGATCAAAACCTAAAATTAACATAAAAAGTAAAGAACTGAAAATAAGTTAAATATATTTAAGAAAAATAATCTAATTTGAAGAGAAGTGCAAAGAAGGCAATACTATTGAAGCAAACTTTCCGTTAATGGACTAATAATTCACTATATATTCTGTCGTTAAGTGAACACAACTAGAATTCAAGAATCGATCGATATATAGTGTATTGCCTTTTGGCTCTCTCTCTCTCTCTCTCTCTCTCTCTCTCTCTCTCACTCACTCACTCACTCAAACACATACATACACACAACCTCACACTCCCTCTAATTCTCTTTCTCTCTCTATTTTATAGTCTCATCTTAACTGTTATATGTCTTATGTGTTCTATCAGTGAAGACATAAGTCAAATGTTCTTTGGAATAGATTATTGACTTTTGGTGACTGTATTTGAAAGAACAAATAATACATTAGAAATTTCAATCAAGAATTAGGATATTGAGCACACACTCGGGCACACCATTCAGATGAATGTCTTCCCCAAACCAATACTGGAATTGCAGCTGATTTTAACCTTATTTTGTTGTTATAAGTAATCATTGACACAATAGTCGCCAAAATTATTCTACAGTTGAGTGTCGTTCAAAGAATACATTATTTTGTCAGTATTTGTTGGATGATTGTCAATAGAACTTGCTCAATTATCTTTTGTTGTATGATATACTCTTTTAATATGAAATGTATTAATGTTTTAGGAATGAGTTAAGGGAAGAGATTTTTGATCGAAACCAGAATTAATTCTTTTGATGAGAAAATTGTCGGATAACTTGATTAGAGTAACAGTAAATGACTAAATAGTGATTGAAAATATTAGTAGCGCTCGAAATGACGCTTCACTGCATAACACTGTTTACTAAACCGATTATTTCTTATAGAAATAATTCAATCAAATCTGTGTTCAGACATTTTCTCAGTCGGATCCCAAACATAACTTATGGACGTCGAAAAGAAATGTTCCAAACCTCGAATGTGACGATAATTACTGTCACAAATAAAATTCGTGTTATTCTCTACATTGAATTTGTTGCCATGACTTTGCTAGATACGATTAGCAAACATAGTCTATTATATTGCCTAGGGCATAGCTTTTCAATTAAGACTAATATTTCTTCTAAATTAATGAGTTTAAGTTAGAAAAGTTTTGATGGACATAATTTAGTTGCATAGCAAAAGGGTATTTTTTAAATTGAACATGTTCACTTTTATTTGAAATCATCTAAAATTCAAAATAAATATAAGATTCGATTTATTCTAATCTAATATATTTTACATATATTTTTAGGTCAATCGCATGACATTAGAATCTGAGTTATTTTTGTTTTATAAAATAAAAGTGTTTTATTCATAAGTATATAATTTATGCAAATTTTTATCATTCAATTTTATTAGCCCTTGGCACTAACTATTCTTGAACTGAATGGTAGTAATTCAATATTTTAGCAAGTCAAAAGTTATGGCATACCTTTATGGATGCCTTTAGTCTTCTTATGGGAATTTTTAAGCCTCTATTCTTTTTTAGAATTAATTTCAATCATTTTTATATCAAAAATTTATCGAATAATAACTAAAAATAGTTTTAATGAAATTTCATGATTATAACCTAAAAGTCGAGGTTCTTATATCTCTGATAAGGCATTAAATGAGGTTATTCTTGTTTACCAAAGGTTTAAAGCACTGAATAAAACAGTGATTTTCTTTTTAACGCAACAAAATTTTCAATTAGGATTTGAGTGACTTTTACTGCTTTTCAACATTTTTTTAATTAGAAAATATTCGTTTGATTAACAAAAATTTATGTTTAATATAATTCTATATTAAATTCATGATATATATATATATGAATTTCTGATTTTATATATAATTAAATAATGCTTTATTTATATAT
>JAQFZL010001236.1:0-11103 GCA_034695685.1 Galumna lanceata
GAATTGTTTATATTATTTTACATAAGATTATATTACTTTGAAAATAAAATTCTTAATAACTTAACTGAACTTAATTTTAGGAATGAAATGAGTAATAAGTTATTAAAAGTTTAAGTGATAACTATAACAGAATTTCTCATTAAATCCTAAAATAAGAGAATTTTCAGTAAAGAAAATATTGAAATTTTGTTGGTCTTTAGTTGAGATAATGGCCAACAAAATAAACTTTCAATGATTTTATTTTCATTATTTTATGTCATAAAAACAATTCCACTTTTAATATGAAACGAAAAACTCTTTAATAATTAAAATTATCGATTGTTTTTGTCAATAATTATTAATAATAAACTATAATATATTGAAATATATTATCATTTATTTATTAAACTTAACACATGACTGAAGATATCATCAGAATAATGGTTGGAGTGACCAAAAGTTAGGTTTAAATCAATATAACAGATGTAAATGACTTCACTATTGGTCACAACTGTAAGACACAAATCAAAATTAGCTTTTATTTATACATTTGATAGCAATTAATAAATACAAAAGAAGTGAATTGTTTGACGTCTAAAACTCAACTAAATATTGCATTAAAAATATTTAACAAATTTGTGAATATTTAGAGAACATTCGAGACTATAAACAAACAAATGGTTAAAATGTTTTTGTAATAAATGTATGTTAAGGTTTAATTCAAACCAAAACATCAATTGATTATCTATAGGTTTGATGTAATTGTCATTTAAATTACTTGAAAACAATGAAAGGGGTAATTGTTGTATGCTTTCATAATGTTACCTTGCTATAAAAAATTCATAACAAGATTCCTTATATGAGAATCAAAGGAATTTATTGTTTGAAACTTTGAATACAAATATTAAGTGAAATGAATTTTTAAAATTATTATTTGAAGTATAACTGTTCTTGGTACTTGTTGGATACTTCAATGATTGGTAATATTAGTTAACTTGAAAAAAGTCAAGTTTAACGATGTTTTAAATTTAAGGTTTAATGAAAGCATTGATAAAAATAATGATTTGATGTGATTTGAAAGCAAAATGAGTTTAATTTTAATTTAAATTCAATTTTCGGTTTCTTATCGTTTGGGAATCGAATTCAAATCGAGTTCTCAGGTATACCTGTTTTGGAGGCTTTCAGTTATGAGCAAAAGTTATACAAATTTTTAAGAGAAATTCAAGAAATTTCTTCATTCATATTGTCGTCTAATGAATGGTATTAGCAGTGATTCGCTGAAAAGAAATACCGCGAATGCGTATTACGAGCTCTCAATCTCTCCTAAAATTATAAAAATGCAGTCATTTGAGTGTTGGTTCTCTGAAAATCACATTTCATTTAGACTGTGCTGTCATTCAGTGATACAATTAATTTACTGTTAATTTGCTTCAGAAATCGATGAATCAGTTTTAAACCGAAGATAACAATATTAACAAAATGTGTGGTAAGTCTTCAGCTAATCGTTTTGTTTTCAGAATAACAACAGAATATTCTTAAATTTTCTTATTATGTTCTTGGTCAATGTCTAGATCAATTCTCTTATGCTTTTCACAATTTGCTTTCATTTGTTAAAAATATTGATATTTTTCTCAAATTCTGTTATGAAACGAGAATTGGTTTTTCATGTCATATGAAATACTAGACTCTAATTTGTCTGTAAGATGATCTTGCTCAATTATTATAATTTATATTTACTCTTCCATTCATTAATCATTTTTAAAAATATTTACAAAATTAATTAAAAAATTTAGACGAATTCTCAGATGATTTTGAGTTTTATTGAAAACTTAAATATTAGGTCATCGCTCGAGACATGACTTCGTGTTCCTTAAAGGCATGTCTTTTGGGAAAATTTTGAAATAAATACAAAAATTCTGGAGAATTACTTCTTGTTTATTGAAACTGTTTTTCAGATGTAAAACAAGTTTCAAATTCCTTAACTTTAGTCAAACTTATAATTATTGTGTTTAACATTGAGTTCATTATAAGGCGATGTTATAAATGTTATATTTTTAGGGTTTAACCACAAAATCAATTAAATTCTTGTATTAATTTTTAACTTAAATTTTATCAAAAAAATATAATAATTTGAAGAATAGAAAAATGATTTATAGAGTAATAATGGATTTTTACTTCAAAAGTGGGACAATTTCAAGGAAATCATTGAAATTCACTAATTCTTAATTTTTTTCCAATTTTCAAATATTAAGTTAAAAGCAATCAATTCAGTGGTTTTGGCATAAATTACTTGAATTGAATGCCAATCAAAGTATAGCTTTTTTTTCTCTAAAGGTTTCAAAGTTATTGCATTTTATTCTTATCAGACATTTATTAATTCAATGACCATTTCGTCAAATGTCAGACAGTTTTTTTGAGAATTAGTTTAATCGGTTTTGACTCAATTGTCAACTAAATGTCAAGACTAAGAATTTTTGATAACTTATCGATTTGTGACAATAAATCCCGGATTTCAATGACTTAATCCTGTTTTTACTCATTGGGTTTATTTGTGATAATTTGATGCAATCAGTGACAACATTAATCATTGATAATAACTTGCAGGAATTTTTGCCTATCTCAATTATTTGGAACCCAAGTCTCGTCGAGAAATCTTGGAATTTCTAATCAAAGGATTACAGCGATTAGAATATCGCGGATACGATTCTGCAGGTTTACTATAATAAAGATCTTAATATATTATTTTGATAACACAACTTATGTCAAGGGGTGGCCTTTGATCGCGACGACGGACACATTGAGATCATTAGAAGTGCCGGAAAAGTGAAAGTATTAGAAACAGAAATTTGGAAGAGAGAGGACTTTGATTTGGATCATAAATATGATGAACATATCGGTATAGCGCATACCCGTTGGGCAACTCATGGCGCGCCCTCAGAGTTCAATAGCCATCCGCAGCGTTCGAGTGACAAAAATGAGTTCGTTGTCGTCCACAACGGAATTCTCACTAATTATAAAGACATCAAACAATTTCTGGTATTTGTTTAAACTAAAGTCAGCCGGAGGTTAATATTCACTCAAAAAACAAATAACTTTTTTATTACTTTAAAAAAAAGATAATTTCAAACAAATTATTCTTTTTATTAATTTTAAAAAGAGTTTAAGCCTTCGGCCATAAAAACAAAAAAAATATTATTTAATTAAATGATTTGCTCTTCAGATTAAAAAGAACTATAGCTTTGAATCGGATACGGATACGGAAGTAATCGCAAAACTGTTGCATCACATCCACAAAAGTCAGCCAAACCTCAAATTTAGGGAATTAGTGGAACAAGTCATCCAACAATTGGTTTGAAATACAATTATATTCATTTAAAGTTATATTGAAATTGTATTGAATTAATATGTAATAGGAGGGGGCCTTTGCTCTGGTATTGAAAAGTAAACATTACCCTGGACAATGTGTGGCCACCAGAAGAGGAAGTCCATTACTTGTGGGCATAAAAACCAAGTCTAATTTACTATCAGATCACATACCAATAATTTATAGCAGTAAAGGTAAGACATTTCATACTTTTCACTCGAACATTGGTTTAGTTGTAATGAGTGATTGATTGCATGATTGAGGGCTGAGTTCTCCACTCATTTGATATAGAGATTAAAAAAATGAATTTATGCGCCAAAAGCTCTCTGGGAGAGGACCGATGGGCTAATCACTCAGCTCTTAGCAGACAAAATAGCATGATTTCTGATGAGGAGGAAGGTTTGTTCAACACTTATGTTATGTGTTTTGGGGACAGTTTTCCATTGCATTATCCCATGTTTTCTAATTCGGAACCCATTTTCTAGTTTTGTTGTTCTCTCAAACAATTTTAATAATTGTTTCTGTTATTACTTTAATAAACCCATCCGTCGTGTACTTCATGTATACCAGACTCTCAAAAAGGTGTTAAAGACAATAATAAAGGTATTTATTGTATTGAATGTTATGCTTAGCTTTTGGTTTCGGACACTTTCAATGGCTTATCTTTCGGTGCAAAGCATGGCTTTCTCTTTCTTTCCTCTTATTTAAGAGATATACAAATGAGGACTCATTTGATTGTATCGATGATAGACTTTCATCCGCGTGTGTCTACAAATGCAGTGGTCGGCGGAAAACTTGCAAGAAGTCAGTCGACCACTGAATTTACACCTTTGGGTGACGATAAAGTTGTGGAATACTTATTTGCTTCAGACGCCAGTGCTATCATTGAGCACACAAATAGAGTCATATACCTGGAAGATGACGACGTGGCTTCAGTTGAGTCCGGACGTATGTATATTTGCTGGTTATCATTACTTTTTACCATTTTATAGATATAAGCATTTGTTTAAATTAAAGTTTATTTCATGTGAAATGTTTTAATATAATGCTGTGATGGCCAATAGGGGGGGGGGGGTATTCCGGAATACCCCCTGAGATCTAAAAATTGGCAAAATACCCCCCTCCCCTGGCTCGAGAACAAAAGAAATGGGGGGTAGTTTTCAAAATACCCCCCTGAGACGGAAAAATAGGCAAATACCCCCTCTGGTCATCTCAGATATAATGTTATAGTTATAGTTCTTTTGCGAAATATGTGCTATAATTTTGTCTCGAATTTCAAAAACATTAAAAAAATAGTTTAATAGACATAAATAAATAGAAATATAATCAAATCAAACGATTTATAAATTGATTGCAAAGTAATCTAATCTTATGTTGAAATAAGTTTAAATGTTTTCAAAAACATTTAGTTTTGACAATACATCGACTGAAACGCACTTTAGATGACTCTTCGCTGACTCGAGAAATAATTACTCTTAAACTCGAAATCCAACAAATAATGAAAGGAAACTTCAATTCGTTTATGCAAAAGGAAATCTTCGAACAGCCAGAGTCGGTCATCAATACAATGAGAGGAAGAGTTAACTTTGAGAACCAAATCATAATCCTCGGAGGAATCAAAGACTATATCCCAGAAATTAAGAGATGCAGACGTCTGATACTCATCGGATGCGGAACCAGTTATCACAGCGTTATTGCCGTTTGTATTTCATTCGACAATTATTTTCATATTAATAGTGGTTTGTTTCAGACGCGACAAATTCTCGAAGAATTGACTGAATTGCCGGTAATGATTGAATTGGCCTCAGACTTCCTCGACAGACATACCCCTATCTTCAGAGATGACGTCTGTTTCTTTATTTCACAATCGGGTGAAACGGCCGACACTTTAATGGCTTTACGTTATTGCAAACAAAGAGGAGCTCTAATTGTGGGCATCACTAATACTGTTGGCAGTAGTATATGTCGTGAGAGTCACTGCGGAGTTCATATTAATGCGGGTCCAGAGATTGGAGTGGCCTCTACTAAGGCATACACCAGTCAATTCATTTCACTCGTTATGTTTGCGCTGGTTATGAGTGAAGACCGAATCTCACAACAGCCGAGACGTTCAGAAATCATTGAAGGACTGAAACTTTTGCCGCAACAAATCAAAGAAGTGCTTAAACAGGACAACAAAGTCTTGGAATTGGCTAAAGAGCTCTACCAACAAAAGTCTCTCTTACTTATGGGAAGGGGTTGGAATCAGGCAACAGTTCTCGGTATTAATCATTAACTAATTAATTTTGACTAATTGTTTGCCATTGATTAGAGGGTGCGCTTAAGATTAAAGAGTTGACTTACATGCACTCAGAAGGCATTCTTGCCGGTGAACTAAAACACGGACCCCTGGCTTTGATCGATAATGCAATGCCTGTAATAATGGTTGTCACTCGAGATCCGGTTTACCCGAAATGCATGAATGCATTGCAACAGGTGTTGGCGCGCGACAGTCGTCCCATCATTATTTGTGAAGATAACGACACTGAGACACAGAAATATGCTTTCCGTTCCATTGAAATACCGCATACAGTCGACTGTTTACAGGGAATACTATCTGTAATTCCACTACAATTGCTTTCATATCATATTGCAGTTCTTCGAGGCTGTAATGTTGACTGTCCTCGAAATTTGGCCAAATCTGTAACCGTTGAGTAATGGTTGGTTTGATGGCATCAAAAGAAGACATTCCTTTATATTTAAATCGACTTTAATTCTAAATTTTATTACAAAATATCTATTATTTTCGATACGAAACTTATCTTTTTTTTAATATTATATAAACTATTTTATATTTTTTTGTTTTCTTCGATAAAGTTTTTCAAATGAATCATAATTTAAGACTCACTTAAGATATTTATCGACAATTTCTCTGTCAAACCAATTGATATCAATCTGGAGATGATCTCCAATCACTTCATACAAAGCAAGCCTTTGAGTGGTGTCCAGTTGTTTCAGTCCAATCCAGTCTTCGGTGTAAAGTTGACTTTCCCTAAAAGAGTAGACCTCTTGTGACTGACCCGCTCTATAGAAACCAAAAAGAGATGACTCTTTGGGCTCAACCATTGAGTCGTTCAAAAACATGACTAAAACCATATTTTTTAGTTTAAGAATCCTTTGTTTATATTCAGGATTTCTATTGTTTTCGTTATTAATATCCGCCAAAAAAATGCTTTTGTTTTTGTAGAGTCGCTCTTGAATGGGGTCGTGCCAGTACTGCACACCATAATTAGACAATTATTGATAGTGTTGTATACCTGTGCAGACATACCTGTGCCTGAACTAAGTGTTGTTGAATGTATTCCTCATACGCGCCATAATTCAGAAGTTTTCTGACGACATCACAGAAACGGTTGCGTTGCGGACAACGGGGCAGACCATACACTCCTATATAAACATTTAATACATACAACAATAGAGTGGACACAAACCCTGGTGTTGTCCGCCGAGACTTATTAAATTGAAAACAGTTATTGTGGGACACCTCTCGACGATTGCCCTCAATATTTGAGATCCCTGTGAAAAGCCAATGGCATTGAAACCATTGGACAGTCTCTTGTCTTCACTCAGTTGACGACATCCATCCCTCACCTGATCGTTAAGATTACTGAAATAACCACTCATTAAGTCTTCTGCGGTATTGTTTCCCATTCGGACAGACATCACATAAACCCCTTTTATTTGATTTTCCAAATGTTTTTGAATGGAATAAATGCTTCCGTGAGATGTGTCTCCCATTCCGTGATAGAAGACAATTGGGGTCGGAGTTGAAGGATCTCTACTATCATCCAAATCATTGATGGATTCAACCCATAAAGCATTTAAAGAAGTGATAAAAAAGATAAAAAACAATAATTTCAATGAATTTAACTTAAAATCCATTTTGAAATGAAATCAAACGAACACTACTTTTGTTGGATTTCTTTAATAAAATGTATTCATTTGTTTGTTATTCAATGACACAAAAAAGTGGTCGAAGTTATCGAAGAGATAAACCGTTTATCATAACTTATGATTCATAAGAACGTAAACCCAATCACAAGAATATCAAAGAATTGTAAACAAAACTAAAATTAGTGCAAAAGAGGGCGACTTTACATAGACTTCAAATAAATTCAATTCAAAAAGTCTGTGACTTATTTGGGATTTTCTTCGAATAATTCCACAAAAGGGGTGAAAATCAAGTTTTTTTTGTAACAGTGTTTTAGTTTGAGTTGAATTCGAATTTCATCACTTCTTTTGAGAGACATTTGGCGCTAATATTGACTCAGAATTCAATAATTGAATCGAATTTCAACTTTCAATTCATTTGATTTAACAATTGATCCAAAAAATGGTAATATTTTATGTCTTTTATTGTATTAAAACTTTTAAATGAATTTATAGTCAAAAAAGAAAGGTTTGAGTGTCGATGAAAAGCGTATTCGACTTCTGGATCTGTTTCACCAAAAGGTAAGCTTAAGATATCATTTATTTTTTCATTTGAGTTATTGTTTGTCAAACAGAAAGACGTCTTTACTCTTAAAGAGTTGGAGAAATTGGCCCAAAAAGAGAAGGGAATTACTTCCCAAACGGTTAAAGATATTGTCATTTCGTTAGTGTCCGACGATTTGGTAGAAACCGATAAAATCGGTTCTTCGGTTTACTTCTGGTCGTTCCCATCGAAAGCCATGAATACTGTATTGTCTTAACTCTATTCTCATCACTTAATTGTCTTTTTGTTAGAAAATTCAAAGAATCAAAGATTTGAAGACAAAAATCGGCGAAAATAAGTCAAAGTCTAAAACATTGGATTCGGAACTGAAATCACTTCAAAGCAATGAAAAAGAGTTGTCTCTCAAAGAGGAGATGAAAGAAGAGATTAAAGTCTTGGAAAACAAAAGGAATAAATTAAAGGCAAAAGTGGAACAAATGAAAGACTCGGATCCAAAACTCTTGGAACAGATGGAAAAGGATTGTTCTCTTTTCAAGGAAGCGGTCAATCGTTGGACAGGTTTTGTCTTTTGGTTTAAAAGCTAATTAAAAGTCAATTAATTTTGTTATTTAATTAAAGATAATGTGTTTGAAATACGATCTTGGTGCAAATCACAGTTCTCTATGGATGAGACACAACTCAACCAACAGTTCGATATTCCCGAAGACTTCGATTATATCGAATAACATTCGATACTTATTTTAAATGAATTTCTTGAAAAAAAAGTTTATAATTAGTTTTTGTAATTAATGTTTAAGTTTTTGTATTTTCGTTTAAAACAATTTCAAATAAATTTGTTGTAAAAGTTATGAATATTTTAAATATTTTCGATAGAAATAACTGAATGTTTTTTTTTTAGAAACTTATGAGTTATTAACTTCTGTTCCGATTGAATGACGGCTCGAATATTACTAAAACTTTGTTTATTTGAAAATGAATTGAAAGCGAGTCTAATGTTCTTAAAATAAATCGTAAGAACGTATAACCGGTGCAATGAATAGGAAAGGCTATACAGACCTGGAGAGAGACCTGAGCACAGGCGCAAAACTGTTATTTAATGAGGAAAGTGAAGGCAATTTTGATGAAATTTCTCTTACTTTGGTTTTGGTTTGGATGAGGCCTTGTATATGAGGTAAAGCCAAGTGAGGAAAGTTTAGACTAATAGTGGCAGTGCTTTCATTCAAACTCAAGTGTTTGGCACACATTCGAAGTGAAATCTGATATAACTGTGAATAGAGAGTGACGTTATTCCCAACAAATCCTTTAGAATTACTATTGAATACTATTGAAACAAAGTTTGTGCGCTTTACCGCTCAGCTATGGATCCAATGAGGGACCGGAGCCCAGACACAGCTCTGGAGCTAATTTTGTCAACCATTAGTGACATAGCGTTCGGTGCGGTCGACATCATTCATAGATTAATGTCTTCATTAAATGTAATGCAGAGCATAGACTGGACGACAATGTTTTTGTTCTTTTGGCTAATTTTCGGACTTTTCGTATATTCTGTGGCAAACATTATAATTATCGTCCAAAAGAAAAGACAAGAACTCAGTGAAAATAATTGTTCTTCAGATAAGTCTAGTGCTGAGGATAGTGTCCACACAATCCAAACAAAATCCAGTGTTTCGGAAGTTTTTACTCAAAAATATGAATACAAACAAAAATTTAATGAAGCGATTGGAGCCGACAATTATTCTGTCCAATGGGTCAACAAAATAGTTGAATGGTTTTACTCCCAAAACAGTGAAACAATTAATTCTTTGATTAATATTTGGATTAATTCTCTAAACAATAATAACTCTCGAAATAGTAAACTATTAAATGAAGTAAGTCTTCATTCAATTTATACAAAACATTTGGGCTTTTAATTAAGAAAAAACTTAAGTGAAATTAAGTGACAGTACATTTTAAATTTATATTACGAGTTGTATTAAAAATATGCATGACACTTCTCTAACTAAATATTATTTATTACTCAAATTGGATAGCATTGAAAACATCACATTTTTTAGACTCAAATAATTTTAATGAATAATTCATTTTAATAATTTTAGAGTGGATTTTCTTTTGAATTCATGGAGTTATGTCGAGATCAGAGTTTTGCACCGGAATTGTCTGACATTTATGTCAATAAGGAATCCAATGAAAACATTGTAAGAATTTTAAGCTTTTCTTATTGATAACAATAATTCTTAAAACTTAGTTATTATTAACTTCTCTGAAAATTCTGTTAATATTGTTATTGAAATCGAGATAAAAATACTATCATTTCTTTCGTTGAATTCTTTTTCAATAATACCTGTAAATCAAAACACATTTTTTGTGATAAGAAGTGAATCATTGACTATCATTTATCTGTAATTTTAGTGAATAATTTTGAAGTGAATAACATTTAATGTAATTCTATGCCCTCTAATCGTCAAATCATTCATTAATAAAACATTTATTTATTTATTTTATTTAAATTCATTCACAAAACTACTATTTTTTCATTAATCACTCAATTTTATGATTAAATCTCTACTTAATGAGTCTTCCCTTATGTGAACACTTTCTGGTGAAATGTTCTCAATTTAGTGTCATTTAAATTATTATAACTTTTATTACTCATTAAAAATATTCATTTAAGTCTTTAAACGATTTGCTTTTACATCAAAATTTTAATAAATAATTTTTGAATAAAATTCTCTAATTTAAAGAAATAATATTTTTTAAAAATTTAAAAATAATTTAATAAATTTTTGACTTTAAATGAGGAAAATATTAAAGAAAAATCTGTTTTTCCCTAAAAATAATTTAACTTTTTTGTTGTTAATATAAGACTATATTTTCTTTGTAATTGAAAATATCAGCTAAATTGATATCCAGCACATTTGCCTTAACACAAATCTTTGTTTTTTGTAAAAATATTCTGATTTGTAAAATGATTTAATTTTTAATCGATTGTCTCAATGAAACAGAAGTTATTTAAGTGAAAAAACAGATAACGACCAGAATATGGTTTGATAAGGTTTACACCAATGAATAACTTTCTGAGAATTTATTGTTTTTTATGGTTTCTTTGCATAACTAACATCTGATAACTAAATCTCTTAATTCTCACATTATTTTAATGAATAAATTATTTGATTCAAAAAAATTTATCAAAAGTTAATGAAATTCTGAATTATATAATGAGTTGAGTCACCAATGATTTGATGTTATATTAAAATACAATTATATTAATATAATTTAAAGCCATTTA
>JAQFZL010001237.1:0-11102 GCA_034695685.1 Galumna lanceata
TCATTTAGGAATGGAGTCATATTTTTTTTTAATAATCTATTATATAAATTTTATCCTAGATTCTATTACATAGAATTTAAATATTCATCATTATAAAACAATGTAAGGATTTCTAACAATTCTGCACAACTCAGTTGACCACTACTGTGGTATTATTACCACTGCTAATGACAGACAGTTCTTAAAGGTGTTGTTTTCATAGGGGAAGCGTGAAAATATGAACAAGTAAATAATACAATCATTAATAATGTCAAAAGCTATTGAACTGATAGAATATTCACAAGTTTTAATATTTTCACGTAAATTATATTCATTAGTCACTTACCTTTAATTAGTATAATCAGTAGTTAAAATTATTGAAGGGTTTAGTTTTTGATAGAGCTTGGTAATGATATTTGAGTATCTATTTTTAAGGACACTTTTTTGGATACTTTTCAACTCATCTAAGACAGTATTATCATTAGCTACTGTATATCGTTAACTATTATTAACTTTTTCAGTATCGACTAAAGAGTGAATTCATTCTTAGTCTGGACTTATGACCAGTTGTTTTAGAAGAGAATATGATATCAGAAGTAATTTATTAGTAATTTTACATTTTTTAAAGTTGAACTTTTGTTTATTTTAATGCAATAAAATCCAATTCATGTAGAGCTCACACAACAGAACAGGATTTTATTGAATTAAAATAAACAAAAGTTAAACTTTAAAAAAGTGTAAAATTACTAATAAATTACTTCTGATATCATTTCCTCTTCTCAAACAACTGGCCATAAATCCAGACTAAGAGTGGATTCGCTCTTTAGTCGGTACTGAAGAAGTTAACAGTAGTTAACGAAACAATACTGTCTGTCAATACCAGAGGTAATAATACCACAGTAGTGGTCAACTGAGTTATGCAGAATTGTAAGAAATCCTTACATTGTTTTATAATTATGTGGTCACACAACTAACAAGTTCTTTCTTTTTATAAATATTTATCGATTTTGGCAAATATTAAATTATTTGTTTATATAGTTTTTTGCTAGATTCTCCAAGATAATTTAGATATAAAAGTAGACATTTCAATAAAATTAATATTATCTAATCTGAAAAATTTAAATGAATTGAATAGAGTAATCTTGAACAATAAATTAAACTCCAGAGATTGAAAAAAAGGGCATCCCAAAATATTCATTGAGACGAATAACCCCACTAAGCCAAGACCAGAATACCCCCTGAGATCAAAGTGGTTTACCATACCTTTTAAGGTTCATTATTTGTTGGATCGAAAGATTAAATTGATTTAATATCAGAAATTATTGACAATATTTAAGATTTTTTTAATCTTTTAGTTAAAACATTTTTGACATTTTTGATTCAAATTATAAGCTCAAAATGAATCAGAACTGACCTGGACTTGGCTTCACTTAAGCCCCAAAAATTTTCTGATTTTAATAGGTAATATTTTCATCAAGTAAAACTTAGTATATTTACATTATAATAATTAAAAGTTAATTTAAAACAACATATAATACTTATTGTTAAATAAAAGTAACTAAAAACCAGGAATTAAAAATTTATTTTAAGAATTTTCATAAAAGTTTGGACCCAAAAATTTTTGGTTACCGGACTTCAATATAGACCTCAATATTGATTTAAATATATTCTGATCTGAACATCAATTTTTCAAACTTTTGGAACTATGACTCAAAGCATTTAATTAATATTCATTTAATGGTTTTAGTGTTCATTTGAGTTAAACGAAATTTTCATTTAAATGATGTGACCTTCAGTTTGAATAAAACAATACTTTTATTTGATATCACATAAAGGGGAGTATAGGCCTCCGAAAGTACCATAGCAAGGACAAAAAAGAGACTTCCTTTACAAAACTACAAATTTTTACTTTTTTTTTGTTTTTTATAAAACACGTGTTAATACAATTGATTTATTTTTGTTAAATTTTTGTTAAATTTTTAGTCCAAATTTAAGCAAAAATTTTTGGGTTTAAAAAGACATTAATTAAACTTTTATTGATTTTGAATTAAAAATCAATAAAATAATCTTATTTTAAAGCAAATTATTTTCTGTTTAAAAAGCCAAAAATTTGTCATTTTTTAGTTAAATATTTTAAAACTTATACGAAAACGTTTAGAAATGCCTAAAACATTCAAAAATATCATTTTTAACTTTTTGAAAATAAAGGATTCAAAAGGGACTCACTTCTGGAATCGAATAGTGTTGTCATCCGTATATTATAAATAATTATTATTTGTTCTAATAATTAGTGAAAAATAAAAAATCAGATTTAAAACATTTATTTTGAACATAATTTAGTATAAGTTTGTTCTTTAATAGTTTGGTATTTCCATCATTTAAACGATCATTTGTTTATAAAACTATCAGAATATTTATTTAATGATTGAATCGGTTATAAAAGACATATACTGTCAATGATATTATGATATAATTATATAAACAAAATAAGGGGTCAATTGTAAAAACAATTGAATTTTGAGATTATTTTCTAAACAAGTTTTGATCCGAACATTAAAAGGATAGACAAGAAAAGACAAAAAAAAGTACTGAAATAATGCCTTAAAAATTGGGACAAATGTTATATCGTTTGATTTCCTTTGAATTTTGAGGTTATTATTCAATAACATAATGTTATGACGGCTTTTGTCGAATAATGAAATTTATTTGACTCAAAGTTAATCGAAGCGATGGTTACTTATCTTAGCCTTGATTTCAACTTTCATTTAACTGATTATTTAAACAAAAATTTAAGATTCAATTCTGTTTTGTCTGTTTTAATGCCAGTAATTGAAGGTAAGCACCAAATTTACGTCAGTTATCCATTCAATTGATTCGTCAAAAATATTTGTATAACGACTTGGCCTTAATTCACATCAACTCAACTCAACATCACTTTTCCTT
The DNA here is from genome assembly GCA_034695685.1 of Galumna lanceata. NCBI lineage: Eukaryota > Metazoa > Arthropoda > Arachnida > Sarcoptiformes > Galumnidae > Galumna > Galumna lanceata. The sequence continues at coordinate 2,923 of JAQFZL010001237.1, forward strand.
AATATAATATTCAATTTATTCGACACTCATTTCAGTTGAAGTCAAACCACTCAAAAGATGCGATTCCTCTTCCATTTCATTCTTTTCTGTTTCATTGGTTTTGTGTATTGCTATCCGGACGGAGCGCCCAGTTGTAAGACAGATGTGCCCAACCACGATAAAAATAAAGCCAAAACTGGTAAATCACCTTACACCATTGTGGCCACAACACCAAAAGCACTGCCAACGGGGGATAAACTAGTGACCATCACTATTACTGGTGGTAAAGGCAAGGAATTCAAAGGATTTCATGTAACAGCCCGAGCGCCCAACTCTTCTACAAATCTGGGAAAGTTTACATCCGGTAGTAATGGAAAATTAGTTCAGTGCGGGTCATCTGCTGTCAGTTACTTCTATTGCTCTGACTTTGAATCAAATTTTAAAATAATTTTTAATTGATTTACAGAATGTTATAACACATAAAGATAACAACGATAAGGCAAATGTCTCATTCCAGTGGACGGCACCCAAAAAGTATAAGGGAAAAGTCGAGTTTAGGTAATATAAAATTTTCACAATTATTATCAGTTAATTAAATGTTTGTAAAATTCAGGGCAACAATTGTTAAGAACTACAAAGAATTTTATACAAATGTTCGCTCATCTCAAGTGACTATCAGTTGATTTTTCAGACAATTCATCGAATAATAACTTAAAAAAACATAATTTGTAACTTTTAATACATTTTCTTATTGTTTTTTATTTAAAAATGAAAATAAAGTTATATTTAATATAAAAAATTAATTATCGGTAAATAATCTTCACTTTAAAAAGTTTACCAAAAGTTAAAAAAAATTTTTATTAAAATTATTGAATTCAAAAAATATAAACTTTTCATTTAATTACATTATTATAGGTTTAATGAAATCTGAATTAAAAAATAAATTTAGTGTTATTACTCTCAATAACTCGTTTAATGATTCAACTCAAAATTGCTAAATTGTCAAGGACAATTTTTCAATTTCCGAAACAAACCAGTAATTTCTTGAATTATTAATATAACTTCTACAGACAGTCCCGTTTATAATGAGTCTGTGGGACCGGCAAAATAACTGTGATTCGTTATAAACGGGAATGTCTGTAATTGCATTAAGATTATTCAAAGTAGTTTTTAAGCGTAAGTCAATTATAATTACAATTAATTATAATTTGAAAATTAAATCCTAAAAATTGATAGAATATTTTATTTATGATTTGTATTTTATGCTATATTACTATAAACTATAAATGAGTAAGATCAAATTATTAATTTAATGATACAAACTTATTACTCATATATTTATTTATTTTTGACATTTTTATATAATTATAATTTATGATTGGAATTTGTGGCTCTTTTTTACTGTCCTTATATACTATTATCAAGTTAATTTTAAAATAAACCCCTAATAACTTTTATCTATAATGAAAGTTCAGCTCCCATATATTAATTAATACGTTGTATCATGGTCAAATATCTAAATATGATAATGAAAAAGCATTGACCAAAAAAGCTATCACTAATGACTATCAAAGTGTAAAAGTTTTCACTGAACTTTTCTATGAATTTAACATTAATACACTTGACATTATTCCTGGTTGATTCATTACTTATTCATTTCAATCAAGCACAATTCTTAAAAATTCCAATCCTAAATCATAATATTAAATATCATTTTCATGATTCAAATATTACAGACTCTGTAATACATAATTTGTATATCAAATTCATAAACTCATAATTTTAAAAATAAATCTGTAATATTGATAACAGAATCGACTAAACTTGCTTGCTGACAAATACATATAACTTTAAAAGAACACATAAAATTAGAAATTTATTATACTATTTTAAATATTAAATAACCCTGATTAATTTTTAGACATATATTTATGAATAATTTGAAAAACTGTTCCACTGACTAACGTTTCTGTAAAATTAATCTCAAAACATGTAAACTCTAAATCTAAAACATAAAAGAGCAGTGGAATAAAAATGGGTCAAGCTCACATTAGACGTAAAGTTCGAGATAATATCATTTGAATATTTGTATTAACATTTCATATGAATAACTCATAAATAGCAGATCAAAATCTTAATGGGTTTAAATAAGTTCATTTATAAAAATAAAGTTAAGCCGGTATTTCAAACTTGCACTCCTCTGTTCTAAAACATTTCATTTCTACTCTTAATTTTCAATTTATTCATTGTAAAACTTAACATGTTCAATTTAAAAGATTTTTTGTATATTTATTTTTTTGTCGACTTTGATTACTGGCCTTAATATTGATTTAGAAATTGAAATATTTGAGTAAATTATCATGATTATTTTAAACATTTCAATAAATATTATATTTCTGGCTATGATTTTGTTCTTGCTAAATTTTCAGCACTACTAATACATTATTTAATAATGTTATGGAAGAGCTTTTTGTTGATTATTCTTTAATTATAATTAATATGAATATAAAGCCATTTTTATTAATATTAATTTAATTTTTATTTAAATTATTGAATGAATTAAATTATCCAAAAATGTCTTATAATTGTTTTTTTTTGAGATTTTAAAACATTTGATTCTTTGAATTATTTTCAATTTTATTGAATCATAAAATTATTTGATGTCATAATTATTGAAATAAACATAATTTACTGCGAAGTGTAAACATTAGATTCGGTTGTCTCGAGAGGAATGGCTGCATATGTCGTATGACTACTATTAGGATAATAAGGAAGTGTAAACTGAAGCAGAACGGGATCTCCTTCTGAAGTATTTTCTTGAGCTAAAACCTGAGCGAACTTTTTCTTTGATTCAGATTTTGATTCACTTTTAGTTCGAACGACAACTGAATCGATAGACTTCTCTATTGTATCAATACTTGACTTTTCGAACTCTGGTTTAGCGTCGATGTCATTCATTAACTTTAAAATACTGGTATAACTCAATGTCAGACCCAAAGAGTGTAATGTCTTAAAGCCCTCTCGATTACATCCGGCCCGACGTAAAACATAACTGAGGATGTGTTGCAAAGTATTGGATTGCATTGAATGCATATAAAGAATAACTCCCATAATGAGTGCAGTAGCACCATGCTCGTCCAATGTGTCTCTCGGCTCAATCGGTATCAATGACTTCACCAAATTAGCCGTTTTGGGGCACTTCTGAAAAACCTGAGCAGTAAATGTTTTAATATCCAATTGAGTGACGTCCTGGTGATCGGCCACACGTATAGTACGGGCGGCTTCTTTACACTCTGCGACCAATCGTTTTGAATAGTTCTTCATTACAGCAGAACATAACTTATCGGAAGCCGCAATCTTACGACCGGCGGGTTCGGGGCGACGGAGTGCCATATCTCTTATAATTGATTTGATGTCGCCATCCATTGTTCTCTTCCATTGTTTACTGCCGTATAAAAGTTGAACCACAACTTTGGATTCTCCCGCCGGTGGAAGCGGTGAAGAAGAGCGCGGATTATAGGAACGTTTAATGGAGTTCTCTCTCGCTTTTTTGGCGCGTCGTTTCACCGCTAAATCCATTTCACTTCAGAAAAAACATTAATTATTATTATTTTTAGAAGAAATTAGAAGAAAGGCTTACTCTTCACTTCTTGTCTGTTCGTCAAACTCTTCATTTGCATCAATTTTGCGTTTATTGTATTGTTTGGCGACAATAAAGCCGTCGCTGTAAAGATTCCAATCCTTTTCCTCCGCCGGTATCGTAGAAACTGCTTCAGAGGTCTCATCACTTCTCAAGTCATTGTCTTCTTCATTGGTTTCTTGTTCTTCGATCTCTTCATTAGTTCTAATGTCTTCCAATTCTGTGTCTCTATTTCTATTGTCTCTCTGTTCCAACTGGACCTCCAAAACCTGGTCTTCAGATGAGACGGTGACACAAGTGGTCACTGGAATGGCATTAGAACTAAGAAAAACAGCTTGACTTTCATCGTTGTGGTACTGATGATCAAGACTTGGATTATATGCTGTGATCTGATGACAAGTCTGAGCGTCCAATTCTGAATCAGTGGGCAGTTGTAGAACCAGTAGCTGCTGCTGATCCCCCTCTTGGGCTTTGGCTAACACTCTATTCAATTAAAATTCATTAAAATTACTGAATATTGTTTTAAAACTATAATTAAAAAACTGACAAAATTTGTTTAGTTTTCTGAATGAGTTGTTGTTGTGGTTGAGATCCAGTAGTTGTTATTATCGGCTTTTTCTTCTTTTTCGGTGAAATTTTAACTTTTTTCTTAGTTTTGATTTTCTTAACTTTTTTTATATTTGAGTCCTCTTTTTGTTGAATTTCTGTCTGTAATTGAGTGACATTTTGTGGGTCTCCTCTAATAATACCCAATTGTAAGAGTGATTCACAGCTTTGGTCCAGAATTTGATTCATTTCCGTTTCAAAGTTGATGACATCCCTCTCAAGTTTAATCACTTTCTCGAAGCACTTCCGACAGGCGAACATCGATTGCAAGTGTTGTGTCACCGACTGGTCCAGTGGTCCGCCATTCAAATGCAGGTCATGTTTTGAAAACCAGGTGCCGGTTCTCTGTGCGGTCCACAACAGTAATAGTAGAGGTGATACCAAGTCATCCCTATCGCGCAAAATTCTTCGCCGACTTTTCTTAAGATTGCGATCGAAAGCGATTTTACAAACAAAACAAAAGTCTCCGGAATTGGAGTCAATTGGCTTCGACTCAGAGCTAACAATCGGTACAATCGTTTCCGACATCACTTTCTATTAACACTTCTTTAAGAAAATAATTATCTCTTTTAAAGTGCTTTAAATGAACTCAAATCAAAGTAATATTTTTATTGATTGAAATCAATTGAATTTCAATTAAATCTCATTTATTTTAATCGGTTTTAATCGAGAAAATCACTAAATTTGTGGCCAAAAGTCTACAATATTTTTAGACTCCATTTGCACTGCAATCTCACAAAAAGCAAACAAAAGCAAACATTTAACTCCAGTCAACACACCCGACACTTACACTTACACTCAAACTTTTAAAACTTTGAACTTCATTAGATAAATGTATTCTTTTAATTAATAAATTTAGTATTAAATTAAATTATAATTATTTAATTAATTTAAAGAACAAAATATTTAATTAAATTAATGTTTTTTATTTTCATTCCATCGTTACTTTAGTTTTGATTGAATTGAATAATATATTATAAAAAGTTTAAATATTTTCCAATTATAATGAATTGCAATCTTTATATGAAAGTTATGTTTCTTTTATTAAGAGTTTATAAAATTAATTTCTAATAAATTTAATTTTAATTTAATATTTTGACCGAAAGTCTGACCATAAGTCATGATTAGAGATGACATCTTTTGGACTGAATTTTGTAAAAAGTGATGAATAAATAAAAAATATTTTAAATATTATATTTACAAATAGTGTTGAAACAAATGAGAAGTGGATTCACTACTTCACCATTTGATTAATAATTAATTAGTAAATAAATAGACTTTAAAAGGACTGGAAAACTGGTCGACGCATCCAATTGGAGGTCAACTCATATTTGTTTAAAGTTTTTTAATCGGAATTAATAATTGAATGAAAATATTTAATAAATAAAATAATTAATCGATTGATTGATTGAAGTCATTATAAATTAATAATAATTATTACATTTTAATCCTTTTTCTAAATTTTTGTCAAACAATAAATGAATAATAGTTTATATAATTTGTTGAGTATTGACTCACTTATGAAAGAATCTGAAAAACTTTTGATCCAATTCTTAAACAGGATTTCAGTTGAAGTCAACGTCACTTAAAGTCTATTAAAGAGGATTTTATTGAAATCTTTATAAGATTTAATGAAGTCTTGAATTATACTTAATTTTCAAATTAAAACAATGTTTGGACTCTTTGGAAGAATTGGCGTAAAAGTATTGATGAGATCAACCATTTCGGTGACAAAACATTCGACAAACTTCTTGAGAGCCACTGAATTGTCATTTTTAAAGTCCTCATCAGTGGAAAAGTGTCGCTATTTTTCCGCTGAAATCTCAAAGTAAGTCATCGTTTGGTTATTAATGTTTTTTCTTATCGTTTAAAATGAAATTTTTGAAGACATTCCATATCTTCTGAACCTTTGGATAATGAAGTGGACGTCGAGACAGCAAATGTTGAGAGACAAGAGTTGATTGCTTTCGATGAGACCTATCGAAGAGTATTCAAAGATATTATTCCCGATTCATCGGAATTGGAATTAATGGAAGCGTTTCGATGGATAGAAAAAGTTTGAATCAAAAATTGATTAATAATTTTATTGAAAACCTATTAAATGATGAACAGGTCGTTCAATATAACGTTCCCAACGGTAAACGAAATCGAGGTTTAGCTCTTGTTATGTCATATCGTCTTTTGGCTCCAATGGCCGAACAAACGCCCGACAACTTAGAGTTGGTTCGAATTCTTGGTTGGGTCGTCGAAATGTTGCAAGCTTACTTTCTTGTCATCGATGATTTGGTAGATCAGTCTATTACAAGAAGGGGTCAACTTTGTTGGTATCGACAGGTATTGTTTAAGTCTTAAATATAAGTATTAAATGATTGTATGATAGGATGGCGTTGGACTGACGGCCTCTAATGATGCCATTCTTATTGAGACCAGTATTTATTATGCCATCAAAAAACACTTTAAAGACAAACCTTATTATACCGATATTCTCGATCTAATGCTTGAAGTAATTAAATGAAGATATTATTCATTCAATACTTTATTATAATTTATATAATCTATTAACAGATCACTCGCTTTACATCTTATGGTCAGTGTTTGGATCTGTTGTCAAACCCTCCGGGAAAGAAACCAGACTTTAGTTCATTCAGTGCTGAGCGATACGCAGCGATTGTTAAATACAAGACTGCGTTTTACTCTTTCTGTCTTCCCGTCCGTTTAGCGATGTTTATGTCAAACTGGACAGACATTAGCGCACATTCAGAGGCCGAAAAGATATTGTTGAAAATGGGACACTTCTTTCAGGTTCAGGACGACTTCCTCGACTGTTTCGGTGATCCACAAGTAATCGGTAAAGTGGGGACTGACATTCAGGACGGGAAGTGTTGTTGGCCTGTAATCACTGCTCTACAAAAGGCAAGTCCTCATCAACGCAAACAACTTCAGGACAATTATGGCATTCATTCCACTGAAGCGGTTTCGCGGGTGAAGACTATTTATCAAGAATTAAATATTGAGAGCGAATACCATCGCTATGAAGACTTCACTTTTAATGAAATTTGTCGACTCATAGAAGAGTCAACTGTCTCTTCACGACTTCCCAAAAATATATTTTATGGGTTTCTCTCAAAAATTCATAAACGAATTAAATAATAATTTATTTAAAAGAATCGAATTATAATAAAATCAATAAATTATTGAAATTATTTCAACATTAAATTATTTAAACCGAATACAAATGGTTGACATCTATTCTAGCAATTTATAAAGTTAGCAAGATACTTTTTACTGTATCTTTAAACCTAAGGTAAACTAAACATTTTAGAAATTAATTCTTTGATCACAAATAAAGTAAATTTATTTCTCATATTAATTAAGAGTTGTTTCGATACTAAACATTAAATGAATTTTCTTTGAAAACATTCATAAAAAATGGATTTAATTTAGATTTAACTGAAAAGAGTGTCCAAAGGAATCAACAAATTAATGATTTCGTCAATTAGTTAACGGAAAAGTCATTGGCTGTGGATTCTGGAGATAAGACATAACCACTGCTGAAATGGAGAGCATAAATGAGGACAGGATTTGTTTGGTGTCGTCATTGATTCGGGAATTGGCGAACGATATCGAAGAACAGAAGAGTGCGATCCATGCGCTCCACTTTAGTTTCATCATAAGTCCACACATACTGAATAACATCGACAGTACATTCATATAATCGGGTGTCGGGTCATCACCGGGAGAACCGGCGCTTCCAACTGAAGGAGTCTTATATCTGAAATAAAGACATTTAGACAGACGTTAATTAACTGGTTAACCAACAGTTGAATACCTCTGAATTTTGTCGGATCTTCGCGGGTCTGTACTGGCGTTCAATAAATTTGTAGACATTTTATTAAAAATAAATAAATTTAAAAAATAATTTTTAAGGAAGTCTTGACATCAACTCAATTGAGAA
>JAQFZL010001238.1:0-11101 GCA_034695685.1 Galumna lanceata
CTAGATAAAAATAATTCATATAAATTTATGAATAAATTTAATAGCATAAGTTAATAAATGACCTTAACATTTTTTTATCGTAAGAAAGTACTATTCTTGCAAGTATAAAAATAAAAAAATTTAAAAATAATCACCAAGGTGAAACTAAAATTAAATAATATAAATCTATATTGAAACTATTTATAAATTTATTATTAAAAATACAATCTTGCTCAAAATAAATAATATTTTACAAGAATAACTTAAAACTTCAATAATAGCAGCATAGAAATGCTGTTGTGCAAAGTTGCCTAACCCGGGTCCTTGACCTTACAAATACAGAAGGTATACATTATATTGTTTATAAACATTAAAATTATGCCTAAAAATAGTTTTCAAGTCTATTAAGAGCTGTCGATCAGTTTTTTTTCCGTATTTTCCTATTATCAACCTTGATCATATTATGGTGTCCATGAAATACTGATGGTTTATATCCGATAAATAACTTTTTTCCACTGATTTCTATGACATTAATAGGAAATCAATTTTGATTGAAAGCTATTTAATCACCGCTTCAGAAGTATTGAAAAAGTGGTGAAAAATTTAGCATTCGATGCATTTTTTTACATCTATTCTATTGAATTTAATTGAATTATCGTGGTTTATACCTTGGTATTAGCAAGGTAACTTAATATATTTAAGAAGAATAAATTAGCAAAGCATTAATCACATCATAAATATGTCTAAAAATTTGATGAAATAATTTATTAACTTATTTTCATTTGATGATTCAATAATTATACAGGGTCATACAAAAATAATCAAGATATGTTTTAATCCTGAAAATATTTCAAAACAATATTATGAAATGTTATGAATATTTTACTTACACTTTAAGTTAAAGTTATGGAAATATGTGAATAAAAAAATTAACTTGCAAACTAATTCAATCAAAAATAAACTTTTTAAAGTAACCTTGATCATTATAGAGTCGTATCCTCTTTAGGCTATCCCTGGCTTCAAAAACTACAGCCAAGAGAATAAGAAACAAAAATACTGTTTAGTAATTCAAATACAAAAGCCATTGAATGGCATAAAAACTCGTGAATTATTAATTAAAAGATATATAGATTTGAATAAGACTTTTGTCTATTAGTATAAAAGCAGATGTTTTTCACAATTGTTTGAATAAATGAACGATTAGTTGAAGAATATTTTCAAATAAATACTTAATTGATGTCAATGTCGTCGACTCTTGAAGTCTGTGCTCTCTCTCTCTCTCTCTCTCTCTTTCTCTCTCTCCGAACAGTTAAGCTCTGGATTAGAGAGTCGTTTCCTCTACTCCTGTGCCGCACATCTCAATCAGTTAACTAATTGTTTACATTTTGGTTATGCAATTGAAAAAAAATACTGTAATTTTATTTAAATTCAATTAATTTTAAGATTTATTGCTTTTTCATGATTTTTAAAAAATTATATAACATTTAGTGACTCTCTTTCATAATAGTAAATGATGCTAGGTGCAATTATTTTAACTATTATTGTTTTTTGAAATATTATTGATTAGATAAATGACTTTTCTTAATATTTAATAGATTAAAATAATTGCCAATAAAATAGATAAATGCGATAAAAACGACTCTGTTAGGAAACTGATCTTGGGTTTTTTTTTTCTTCATAGTTTGTTTAAAGTTGTGGTTTTATTGTCAAATTTATTCCAAGTTTATTTAAAGGGAATTCCAGTGTTAGCTCTATTGTATGGAAGTCCATAAGTATCTAATGATCAGTTCATTAAAGTTTAGGATGAGCAAGCTAGATTCAAATAAAATTGGTAAATAAAAATAGATACAATGTAATTTTCAATGATATTTATAATTTGAAACAAGTTCATTTAAGTATATTAATAACACGAAAAAATTATTTATATAATATGCTTGCTTATCTTTGGTAATTTGTCGTCAATTATCCTTGGAAAACATTTTTATTAACCGAGGACAATAAATTTGATGGTAATCGGGTGTCGACCAAAAACCAGTGATATATTGACAGTTAATTACCTGATGTCATACCTTTCGCTTTATTTGTAATAAAAATGTTTTTTCTCTAATATTCTATAAATAGTTGTCTAAAAAAACACATTTTATGACAAGAGTTGCAAATATTTTGGAAAACCTCTTGAATTAAAGAAAAAGTTTCATTAATGATATAACAAACTATTATTTGATTTTTCAATGACTTTCTAATCAATAAAATCACTTTTAATAGCGATTCACAAATAAATGAATACTTAATAACACATCAGTAATAGTTTTCGCACAATAATTATAGGGGACTCTAAAAAAACTTCATATTAATCTTGTTTTAGCTTTTCTTTAATACAATAAAAGAATGAGTAAATTGTTTTGCATTAATTCAATGATTGACTTAATTTTTGATTGAATTTATGAGTTTTAATAAAAAATGTCATTTTTATCCCTGAAATTGGAAATATTATTCTGGAATAAAATTAATAAAAAATTTTATGAAATTCTATTGAATTTATAATTTGATGACAAAATCAGTCGAAAAATTACAAAATCGTATGAAAATATGGGAAAAAAAAAGTTTTTTAAATAAATATCATTTCATTTTTTTCATGAAATTTATGGAAAACCGCGTGGAAAGCCTACCTATCTATTAAGTAACCTTGTAAAATCAAGATTGCTAATAAATGATGGAATTGATTATTCAATTATTATAATTTGATTTTTGTTGAATCAATCAAACATTGATTTCATAGTAAAACAAACGTTAAAAAAGTTATTCAAATATTTGTTTTAAATCTCATATTTCTTTTGTTTTTCTCTTAGATATTGTCATAAATATGAGTGAAAAGTGATTTCCAAAGTATTTCTTTATTCCTAATTTAATTTTAATAACTGTTTAGTAACTGTTAGTGAAAATTAAATACATTTTAAGTCAAGAGTTTAACAATAATTTGAAATATTTATCATTTATTCTGACATAAGAATTGGAAAATTACTTTAATTAGACATCAATATTATGTCAAAATTGATGATAATCTTGGAATAAGACGTCTGAAGGAATTCCTATTTTGTTTGATATGAAATTTGAGTTTTTTTAAACAAAAGGGTTTCCACTAATTATTTCAAATGTTTGAGCAGTGATTCAACTAAACGGTAGACAATAATATATAAAAGTTTGACAAATTAAATCCCAAGATATAAATGATTCGACTATTGATTACCAGGTAATCATTCATTTGTATTGAATGTTAATTTCCATTATTCTTGTCTCTAATCACGAGTTTTTGTTTCTTTCAAAACTAATATCATTTCAAATTCAATGTTAAAATTATTTTTAATTTTTAAAATAAATTCAAAATTAATTTATTTTTTTAAATAGAAAACAATAAAATGTTTTCATATTTTTTCACAGGAATTGTGTTTTCAAAGCAAAACAGTTATGATTACTAAAAGTTTTGGCTCAACTCTACTCATTTTATGGCAATTAACAAGTTCATTTGCTCAACAGTTTGATAGTAAGCAAGAACAATCTTTTACCAATATTAGAGGTGTGCAAGGTGAAATAATCAAATTTTGAATATTTATGTTAACTTTATAGTAAGAAATAATATAAATAATTTACATAAAATTAGCAAGGTAATATGAATATTTTGTTTAACAAGTTTAATTTAGAAATGTCGGGCAAATGATATTCAAGGTAAAATAATATTTAGAAAATGTTATCATTAAATAATGATGATCTAGCTAGTTTGTTTTTATTTGAGCATTAAAGAATGATCAATTTAAGAAGACCTTGCTAATCTCAAGTCTAATAGAATGGTATTAATTGTTTACACTTTTTAGATACTCTTTGTCAAAGGGAAGGCTTTTTTCGTGATCCCAAAGATTGCGTTCAATTCTATAGATGTGTTGCCGACGGGTTGTCCACGAATTTCAGAATATACCGGTTTTCCTGTCCTCCCGGCACAGTCTTTGATGAGAGGATTTCAGTGTGCAATTGGCCCCATTCCTCCCCTCCCTGTGATAGTGGCGGAGGTGTTTCCCACGGGACACAACCATCCTATAGAGATCAAAGCTTAAATCAATACTCACCCCGTGATGGAGGACAAGCATATCAGCCATCATCTCCTCCAAGTTACCAACCTCATCAGCCTGAAGACCAGTCTCAGTATCAGCCACCTGAGCAACCCCAGTATCAGCCAGCACAGCCTCAGTATCAACCAGCACAACCCCAATATCAACCATCACCAGCACAGCCACAATACCAACCCTCACCGCAATCTCAACCTGTAGATAAGCCGGAGTCTTTACCGGACTATTATGAAGAACCACCAGAACCCCCACAACCCAAACCCAAACCCACCCGAAAACCGTCCCGCAGTCGAAGCACAGCTAAGCCCACATTTAAACCGCGTGGACCTCAAAGAACCACAACTCCAGCCGACGAGAAATTCCCATATATCAGACCTCGAGATCCCCCCAGATTTCAGTCATCACCATCTGATTCATCCGACGTTAGTCCCGACGATTGGGCAGATGTCGAGGAACCGAAGGTATACTTATTTTACTTGATTTTTGACAATTTTATAGATTTATTCAATTTTCAGAGTGAAGACCAAAAGGAGAGTCAGCCCAAAGACCAAAAGCCGACCTCAAAGCCAACCAAAAGTCCAAGGAGTAAACCCAAACCCAAAGAAAAACCCAAAACGGAAACTAAGATTAAACCTAAAGCAAAGCCATTGCCATCAATGAGTCAGAAGAAGGCAACCACTGCCAAGAGTAAACCCAAGACTACTGCCAGTACTCCTAAGTCGAGCCCTACTGCAAATGAACCACCAGTTGTGGACTCTAATGAAGAACCAAAGAATGAATCGGAAAACATTAGTCAACAGAAGGATAATGAAGAGGACGACATCGACCCCGACTGCAACTGCGCCCCATTGGGACCGGTATTCCAGTGCCGAAAGAGTGGCTCATTTAGAGACCCTAAAGACTGTAAAAAGTTTTATAAATGCACTGAATCTGGAAATGGGTTTAATGCTAACCAATACCAGTGCGACAATGGATTAATTTTTGATGAAAAGTCTGGTAAATGTGCTAAAGAGAGTAAAACCACTCCTTGCAAAAAGACTGATCCAAAATCAGGTATTTTTATCAACTTTTATGGTTTATATTTAAGATTTTTTTGTTATCAGATGACAGTAGAAAAGGTGGAGCTTTGGATCAGATTAAAGACAAGCCTAGATTCACGCCCAGACCCACAAGTACTACCAAACCTCCTTCCAAAGGGAAGACACCTAAACCTAAACCAGATGGTATAGAATGTCCCCAACCTATCAATTAATTAAAATAAATCTAAATTTATCCTAAAATTAGGTTTGAAAACAACGGAAGAGCCAACTGAAGAACCAACAGAAGATCCCACAGAGAAACCAACTGAAGAGCCGACAACTGATGAGAGCACACCATCGACTGATATGATAACTGATGAGAGCACACCATCGAGTGATATGACAACAGAAAGCGCAACAAAGTCTGATGAAATGACCACTGCCTCAACTGAAGAGTCAACTGATGAAACCACTGCCGACTCAACGACGCCATCATCTGATATGACCACAACAGAAGAGCCATCAACTGGTGAGACGACTACTGAGGATGAGGTGAAGACCACTGAGAAAAGGGATGCGAGCACTGAATCGCCGCAACAGAAGGACAACACCGAAACGACTACAGAATCGAGTGATTCTACAACTGAATCCATGAATACTGAGTCGACTCAAAGTACTGAAGAGTCGACAATGTCTTCAGAAGCGACGACAGAGTCTTCTGAGGCCACCACTGAAGCTGAAGATATGAGTACTGAGAGCTCCGCTACTACTCAAGAGAGTACTGATTCCAGTTCGGAGTCCACTACATCTTCAAGTGATTCGACCACTTCTTCGGAAGACACGACTGAGGAAATGTCTACAAAAGCAAAGCTCAGGGATGACGACTCAACTGAAGCACCCGATGAACAACAAACAGAAGATCAACAACAGGAAGACGACACAACACCTGCCATGAAGTCAACCACTGCCAAAACAAAGACTAAAACTACGAAAGCACCCATAAAAGGTGGTACCAAAGGAGGCACTAAAGGAGGTACTAAAGGAGGTTCCCGACCAACTTTCAGACCTCATTTAAAGCCTTCCACTAAGAAACCAATGGAACCCATGAAAGACAAGCCACAAGAACAACAAGAAGAGGAACCAACAGAAACGCCAAATGAAGAACAAACTGAAGAACCACAAAGCGATCATCAAAATGTAGACAAACCTAAACCTGGAGATACAAAAGGAGGTATTAAAGGAGGAACTAAGGGGGGCACTAAAGGAGGGTCAAAACAAAAACCCACTTTTAAACCTCGACTTCAAACAAAGGAACCGATGAAAGACAAACCACAAGAAAAGGACGAACAACAAAAAGAAGAACAACAACAAGAAGAAGAGCCAACGGAAGGACCACCAGAAGAACAGACAGAAGAGCCGCAGAGTGATCAACAAAATAAACCAGGAGGTACTAAAGGGGATACTAAAGGAGGTATCAAAGGAGTTACCAAAGGTGGCACTAAAGGAGGTGCCAAACAAAAGCCTACTTTTAAACCTCGACTTCAAACCAGGAAACCAATGGAACCGATGAAAGACAAACCACAAGAAAAAGATGAACAACAAAAAGAAGAACAGCAACAGGAGAACGAACCACAAGAGGAACAGCATATGGAAGATCAACAACAGACACAAAACGAGGAAATGCCTGAAGAGCCCTCACCTGACTCTATGCAAAGAGAAGATAAACCCAATGTTGGGGGAACTAAAGGTGGTACAAAAGGGGGTTCTAAAGGTGGTACTAAAGGTGGTTCTAAACAGAGACCTGCATTCACACCACGACCTAAACCTACACCTAAGAGACCGATGGAACCCATGAAAGAGAAACCTCAAGAACAGAACGAACAACAAAAAGAAGACCCAATGGAAGAACAACAGAAAGAGGAACAACAATCGGAAGAACCCGAAGAAAATGGAAACCAAAATATGGAACAACAAAAGGAGGAACCGACTAAACAAAAGGAACCAATGGAACAGCAAAATGAAGAACAACAACCAATGACCCAACAGGAGGAACAAATCCCTGAAGAACAGAGTCCAGAGGAACAGTCAATGGACAAACCAGGGGATAGCGGACCCGTTCAACAGAAAGAAGACGAGGAATCAACTCAACAACAACATGAAGGACAGGTACCTGAAGAACAACAGCCAGGAAACGGTCAGTCTGTGTCGACATCCAGACCGAGACCGCCACCAAAAACAAGGCCATCGGCTCCACCTGATAGTCAACAACCAATAGAACAGGACATTGAACAGCACCAACAGATTCCCGAAGATTCACAATTAATGGGTAGACCCGTACAGAGGCCTTTAGAACAGCCCCAACAAATTGAGCAAGAAGAGGAAAGTCTCCCTGACCATAATTTGGGTTCGGCTTCTCGTCCTGGAGGACAATATGCAGGAGTTCCTGAACGTCAACAAAAACCGCTCTCAACAGGTGGTGATCAATGGTCACAGCCTGAGCCACAACAGGTCTCCAACTCTACCTTCCAGTGCACTACAGAAGGCTTTTTCAGAGATCCATCGGATTGTAATGCATTTTTCAGATGTGTTAATATGTTAGGAATGGTTAGGTATGAATTCAGGTGCGGTGAAGGACTTTACTTCGACGAAAGGTATAGTGTTTGCAATTGGCCACAACAGGCATACCCTCCCTGTAAGACAAACGGGGCTCAACAGCCCAACGGTTTGGTAGAGTATGTGCCACAAGAGTCACGATTCCAAAATGATAACCAAGTGATCCATCAAATGCCAGATCAGACACAGGAACAGATGCCAGACAGCTATCCCTCCAAAGGTTACTATTATTGGTATTAAATATAGAGTCCTCTCAATGTTGTTATGAAAAGTGTTTTCCTAAAACTTTGATAACAATTTTTTTTATAATAAGTGTATGTTTTTTGATGGAAACCATTCCTAAAATGACCATAATATGACCATGTTCGTTTTTCTTGTCTTCATTTGTAGTCTTATTTATTTGTTTGAATTCGAATGTTTTTAACCTTCACAATTGAACTTGCTAATAACTCATATAAACATGCAATTTAACAATTGATAATCATTTACCAAGACAATTTTTAATGAATTTTTTTTTGCTAGAAATGTTTTTTACAGTCATTGATGTAAACTTGATATTTTTTTTGCTAATAAACGCATTTTTCACACAAAACTAACCATGCTTTCTTAATGCAACACTACCAAGATCAATTAACAACATAACTACACTCTAAAATTAACACTAAAAACATCTAGCTAAAAATTTACCAAGATTCATTAATAACATCTAAAACGTTACCTAAAAATAAAACTAAATTAATAAGATAAATGTTAACTAGATCATTTTGGTTAATAATGGCTGATGACATAAGAGCAAATTTGTACTTGATAATTAATTATGAATAGATTTCTAAAATTACTCTAAACTCATAGATCCGGAGAAAAGTCAGGTCTCAGATAAACAAGAGTTTGATTCAAAACAAGACTCAGAACAACAAAAAGAAGAGACACAACACATGAGTCATTCAGTTAAACCTCAGATTAAACCAAAACCCAAACCACAAAATCAGGCAAAACCTGCAGATATTAAATCCAGAAGTGATACAATTAAAAGTCCACAATTGGGAACACCACAGAAAGAAAGGGTTAAACAGAATTCAAGCGCTCAGCATAAGTCTGCGCCTAAATTCAATCCTAGGCCTCAAACAAAAGGTCAGTCCAGAGATAAACCAAATTCAGGTAATAAACAGCAAAATGGACAGAAAAATGGCATCAAAACACCCAATAATAATAGATCTGATCCATTGAGGACACCATCTAGGTCATCTATAAAGAAAGCACCAGTGTTTAGTCCGAGGCCCTCTCAAAATAGCAGAACAAATGGGAGGGTGTCTTCCAATTTTAAAGGCAATCCAAAACCCCAAAAGCCTCAAACAAGAGACAGAGTAATTTCAGCGAAACTCAGAGGAACTGCAACTAAAACAGTCACTCATCCCAAGATAAGTGTGGGTGGAAGGGCTAACTCTGCCGGAAGAGTCAATGGTAGGGCTCAAAAAAGGCCTTATTTTAGACCGAATCAAATGAGAAATTCTGGCACAAAAAGCGCACAACCATTAAGTGCTGGCAATTCAAATCCTACCAATAATGGCAGACAATCTGAACGATTGATTGCAAGGGAAGTGTTAGTCCGATCCCAAAGACTTGCGATAAGAGGTCCCAATGGGAATGGCTTTGAGTGCCAAAGAGAAGGCTTTTTCAGAGATCCGAATGACTGCTCAAAGTTTTATAGATGTGACAGAACTCCAGTAATGAAGAAAAATGTGTTCTCTTGTCCTCCAGGGCTCCACTTCGACCCCTCCAAAGGTTTGTGCAATTGGCCAAAGTTGGTAATACCCAAGTGTTCAATAAATAAGAACATAATAGCCAAGAGAGCCCAACGACAAGTTCCAAATACAATTGAAAATAACCAAGCTAATAATAGATTGCCATTACAAAGAGAATCAAATAGAGGACAGCCTCACACTATTGTTTGGAATAATGGTATGGTTGGCGGTTGGCCTAACTATTACCACACAAATAGAAATGCTTTTGGTTAATGTTTTTTGATTAATATCTTAATTGTGTTTAATAAATATTTTTATTTTAAAATTAACCATGATTATTTGATTTAAAATTCAAGTGTAAACAATTAATATAAATATTAGAGTTAAGACAATTAAAACAAATATATTTATTGTTTAAATAAAATAATATTCTCTGAAAGTGTATATATTTGACACTCAGAGACAAACGAAAGCGAATAAACATTAATAATATAAACGAGAATCCATTCAAATACACTAGAGATTAGTCTGAAGTAATACCCCTCTTGGCTACTGTTCCAGTGAAGTCTAAATTGTGTTTCCTTCCACTTGGAATTGGAGTTAAAGGCCAAGAGTGCGAATACAACTACTGTAGTGATTATACTAAAGAAAGTATAGCACAGAATTGTTCTAAACTTTGCTGTCTTTTTCAATGACATTATGTAAGCAGTTTTGCTCTGAAATAACATATCAAATGCAAACGAGAAAAATGTGGAAAATCCAAAGATATGTAAAAACATCTGTTCATCCAATCTGCAATTGCCTATTAGAAGTATGCCCATGGTTATTATATAACCAGTTATTAATGAGAGAACATTCCATAACTTGATTTCTACCCTTTCTTTTGGTGAAAGTCTTTTATTCTTCTCAGCGAATATGACCACTGCTTTGTAGCGGCAAAACATGAATATTATCATTAATATTGAAATTATATTAAGACTGAATGAAAATATTGATGATTCCGGTGGTAATAGTGCCAGGTCACTTATAAATGGTAATATGGGTTCAATATGACCATGGTTAATGGCGATAATATAGCTATAAAGTAAATTAGCACTTATTTATACTTGTTCAATTAATTTACTCACAGTATCAATGGAAATGTAAATATAATAATAGATAGGGTTGTTGGAAAAATTACCAAGTTCATGCTCTTTAGTAAAAAATTTTTATCAAATTATTATTTTAAAATCAATATTAACCTTATGGTAGCTTTAATTTACTCTTCAATTTGATAACAATATGTGACGTCAAATACAAAATAAAAGTAAAATTATATTAAATATAATAAAATTTAAATAGTCTTCACCTCTACTATTGAAGAGTAATTGTTTTCTAAAAATTAATAATTTATTAACAATAAACAAATTATAGTTAAAACTTAGGAGTGTTGAAAATTGCCCTTTTATTGCACTAAAAATTTACTCTCTTTAAACATCATTACCAAGCACATTTAAAATAATACCCAATTTATAATTTTAATTTATTTAATAAGTTCATCCCTTCTATACATTATATCAGTTTAATTCTCTATTATAAAGGAAAAGTAGTGACAAATGATTATCAAAAACGTGAATAAAAATGTGAAAAT
>JAQFZL010001239.1:0-11096 GCA_034695685.1 Galumna lanceata
AAACACATCAGGAATTCTTTAGTTTCGATGTCGTACTTATCAGTGACGAACTCTGCCGGCAATTGTTGGCCAGACTTCGCGATCACACTCTTGGGTTCCGGTTCTTCTTTATTCTCTTTTAGGTATTCAAAAAGTTCTGCACTAAAATGAGGAGATGGGGACCAAACTAACCGAAGTAAAGGAAAATGAATTGTAAGTACAACCAACTGAACCAAAACATTTGGTCGATTCCCATATGAGGTACTGCTTGAGTTTATAAAAGACTGACCCCAATATCTTCCTTTAAAATTAAAGGATTTTTGATCGTCAAATTCAATCAAAAGAAGGGGTCGTTTGTAATATCGGGTCATAACTTGTGTTTGACTATAAAGTCTTCCACTGTTTAAAGAACCGATTAAATCGCTGACAGATTTACGTTCGACACAAGTGTCGGGCGTTAATACATAATCTCCGATTTCGAGAGTAATTGGAATTATATCTATTCCTCTTTTGTGAATAAGTGTCGGCAAATCAGATCTAAACTCTCGCATATCAACAATAATACGTTTGTTGGTCTCCGCTTCTTCAGAAGTGGACTGACCCCCAGCATTCCTCGAAGATACAATAATCTGGTCATCATTACCTCGAACTAAGTCGGGATGGTTTTCACTTTTGCCGTCCCTATCGGAAGGTATAACAAGTGTTGCTTTTGTTTTGATAAGAGTTTCAAACGACTCTTTTTCAATGTGAAGATTCTTCAAATATCTCTGCTCTTCAGCCGAACCGTCAAACATAAAGAAGTAAACTTTAATTGGATCCGAACCACAATAGAGCGCCTGATATAACTCTATTTGTCGGATACTTTGCATATCGGGTTCATATAATATTATATATTTTGGGCGCAAAACTGTTAACATATTATGCAATCGAATCCCTTTTTCATACCAATTAAAGTAATGGAATTCCAATCTGTGCTCGTTTTTAAAGCTGTTCTCTGCCTTCTCAAAGTTTTTGAACATTTCTGGAAGCGTCTGATATCCCTTCTTTTCTAAACTCTTTTCTTCAGAAGATTTTTTTTTATTTTGTTTACATTTGTCGTCACTTTTATTCAATACTTCATTTTTTCCACTCAACAAAGTTTCGCACTTTTCGTGTAATTCACGCAAAACAGTGTCTACTCCTTTGTCGCGAAATTTCTCGAGTTTTTGTGCGGTATTACTGTTCTCTACAATCACTATAATATCGATCACATCTGAAATATCAGAGGTTTCGCTATTGATTTCTTCAATTACTTCATGAAAAGCATTCCATTTAGGGTTGATTTCAATATCGACCACTTCTTTACCATCTTTTTCAATAAAGAGCCGCTGTTTTGATGCTGTGAACAATGTCTCTGAGGGCTCCCAAAAGAGCCAATCACTGGTTTCGGAATTTAAGACAACATTCTGTCGGATGGCTTTGATTTGACTGTAAAAAGTGACCGAATCGTATTGAGTCAAAAGAAATAACAAAAGCTTAAGAAGTTTTATATCACTTATGATTCGACGCGATTTAGAGCTCAACTGATACCAAATGGGATCGAATTGAGTTCTTACAAACTTATCGAAGTTAAGAGATATCACATTAATTGCATTCAGTTCTTCACAATCGTATAGAAAACTATTGTTTGAGTTCTTTAGCTCTTTGAGACACAAAGAGATTAAATCCATTAAAGAAAATTGGATTTTACGCATCAAAGGAGTCATTGAAAGACGGACTTCGATGACATTCGGGGCCGACCTCTCAGACAATGATTGAGTGATCGATGCGTGAAATCGCGGCCAAAGATATAGTTTTGTGACGAATAGATATCTCATAATTCGGTCTAATTTTGCGAACTGACCGACAAATGCATTACTTGTTTGAGAGACTCCACAAACAAAACCCGTTTTATTGTGAGTCCGAAAGAGTCGAAGAATAAAAGATTGCAAACAATCGGTAATAATTGTGTGCGCGTTATATATGATAAGTCCCGACACAAGTTTAAAGGGCACTCTTTCGGTCAACATATCCATTACTAATATTCTGGACGTAATGAAGATAACGCCGCCATTCATATAGAGTTCATGTCTTTCACTCGATGGACAACTTTCTGCTGTTACTCTCTTTGGTTTCTGACCGATACTCCAGTTATCAGAAGACAATTCACTGATGATATAGTCCTCAATCTCTTGATTGGTTCCGATGACAAACACTAATTGGGTTTTCTCTGAATACGCTTTCGTTAAATGAAATAAAAGTCTATCGATGGCTATCCCTTTGGAAGCGATACTCAAAGAATTTTCATTTAAAACATTTAAAAACATCTCTTTTTCGAATCCAAGCATTTCAGACATGTCTTCATAAGTTGTTTTACTTAAGGTTTGATTCAAAAAGACTAATAAAAACTAATTCATGTCTTCAAATGTCAATCAAATGTCAAAAAATTCAATTTTAAAATTCAACGAAAGAAAAATCACAATAAATATCGACAACAAAAGGGTTTCAAAAATCAGACAAAAATACATTGAAATTAAGCCAAATGTTTATGACTGGAATCACATAAGAAAAGACAAATTTAAACGTTGAATGCATTACTTGCGATACAAGTTATAACCAAATTTTGTAGACTTTAATAGTTTAATCTCAACAATAAGTCTCTATTGACTGAATAAATACTTCAGTCTATTCTTATGTGACTCTAAAAGTAAAGAAATAAAAACACATATTTAATGTATGAAAACATATGTGTTTTGATTCCATGTGTTTATAATTTCGTCAATAATTAATCGTTTATTTGAAACAATGGTTTGTCTTATATTTCACTTTTAGTGTTATTTAATCCAAAAACAAAACATTAGAATTTTTACTTCAATTAATGTAATTAAATGTTTTATATTTGTATTAAATGTAATGAAAGTAAAGAACGAGTTATCAATTTGTTATTAAATCAGACAATAATTAACTGAAATTAAACACAATTTTATTTAATATGAATTCAAATTCCAAGAAAGAGAAGCAGAAAAAGAGTCTTCTGGTGAGTGATATTACCTTTAATTTTGATGTCATTTGATTTATAATTTGTTGTTTTAATTAAGAAAATTGTTGATAAACTGTATAAGAAGGACCTCGAACAGATTCTGGTCAAATTATTTAAATCAAAATACGGATCAAAACAAGTCCTCAAACAAAGAGTTATTTGTTTAATAACAGACGATAACGAAGACATCGATTATATTAAACTCAGAAAAGAAATCAAAAAAGTCTATAAATCAAATCCAAAGATCAAAAAATCGCCGAAAAAAAGTATTCATTGATTTCACTCATAATTTCTTTTCAATTCTTTTGAATTAATGTTTTTTAGGCAAATCTTCGGCAAAGAAATCAAATAAAGTGAAGGATAGTTCACAAACACAAAAGTTGGAACAAATCGAAGAATTCTTCAACTCTTTTAGTGGATCACCTGATCCGAGGACTGATTTGGATGAAGACCAGAGTTCTAATGACTTAACTGATTTAAATCAAAACTCATCTTTGATTCCCTTCAATGAAGACACTAACTCTCCTCCCGAGAGTCCAACTTCAACAACACCTCCTCTTTTCGACAGAGTTAGTGCTCAAACGGTTAGTCATAACAACAACTATAAAATGTTAGCTCAAAGTTCTGCCACAATATTTGAAAACATCGCTCAACAGTATAGTAGCGGACAATTGTTTGGACAGTCGTCTCAAAGTGCCTCCAATGCCGCTACGAATATGTCTTTTGGTCCGCCATCACAAGTCTTACCACAAAACCAAATGAATGCAAATAATGAAATACTGAACAGATTTTTTTCTCAAAATCCAAATCAAAGGACTTTAAATGATTATGGCTTTCGAAGAGAATCCGTCCAACAATCATCTCAACCCTATATTTCAGCTGAACCTCCGGTACCA
The DNA here is from genome assembly GCA_034695685.1 of Galumna lanceata. Classification (NCBI taxonomy): domain Eukaryota; kingdom Metazoa; phylum Arthropoda; class Arachnida; order Sarcoptiformes; family Galumnidae; genus Galumna; species Galumna lanceata. The sequence continues at coordinate 3,934 of JAQFZL010001239.1, forward strand.
AACCCTCAATTAATCCAACCGAACACTACTAACCATTTCAATGGCACCACTCAAACAATAAATCTAAACATTAATAACTTCTTTCCTAATCCTCGCAATTATTTTCAACAAAATTATTTACCTCAGAATCCAATGTCAGACGTCTTGAATCCGAAAAATTATGACTCTTTTATAGAACAGCAGAAGTTTTTATTATCACAATATCCTACATCTTTTCAGGACAGCACTCAAAACACTCCTGAAAGTGATGTTCCGTTAACTACTTTTGCCTTTAAATGTTTACCAAAATTCAAAGTATTGAAAACACTGACACAAACCAAAACTATCGGTTCGTAAAAAAATTCATTTGAAAAATAGTAAATTTGTTTGTTTAGGATCTCTCACTGATTTCGGAACTGAAATCCAGTTCTATATAAAGCCAACGGATTTATCGCCAAATTATAATGAAATCCAAGTTAATGAAGACCTGAAGACTCTTCTGCAGAGAAATTCTATGAAAATTCAATTAAGGTTTAGTTATATCTCAGACGTAAACTCAGAGCAACAAAAAGACAAACTTCCGGAACATTTATATATTGAGTGCAATAATCAGAGAATATTTAATTATGAAGAGGTTTGCAATCGTCTTATGATTACTTTATTCTTAAATATTGTTTCAATTATAGGACTTTGAAAACAAGTCGAGTCCTTTCGATTTGAGTGACTTCTGTCAGTATTTCCAAAATAGCATAAAATTTTGTGTTTCGAAACAAAATTATACTTTTCTTATGCCATGTATTTATGAGATATCTATCGTTAACTTCGAAACGTGCGATACATTCCTTTTAAAACTTAAACAAAATGTGTTTAATTTTTTATCGTCAGATTCTACAAAACAAATGAGTAAACTATTAATTCTATTCTTAATTGCTTTTAACCAATTATTTAACTATTGATTAGTCCTTTTGCGAACACAACAATCTCAAGACGAGGTTATTATCAATAATACGGACATTAAACTAAAACTCATTTGTCCGGTAAGTCTTGTTTTCATTTAATTTATAATTGAGTTAATAATTTTCTTTGCAGTTGAGTTGTCAGAGGATAGAAACCCCGTGTCGTACCTCTGACTGTAAACATATAGAATGTTTCGATGGCATCACTTTCTTCAAAACAAATGAAATGAATTACGATTGGTTTTGTCCGATATGTCGAAAATCAGCCGATTTTGACAAACTTAGAATTGATGGGTAATTAAAAAAAATTCAATAACTGTTTATTAATAAAATAAATGACTAATTATTACAGATATTTGACTGAAATACTCCAATCAACGAATGATAACATTAATGAGATAATTATAAAATCAGACGGAAGTTATGAACAAATCACAAGTGAGTTGACTTGAATTTTGAAATTTAAAAATAATTCAAATCATTTATTAGTTGTGAAATCAGAAGACGATTCAATAATAACCATTGATTCCGAAAGTGACTCAAATGATTCAGAAAGTGTTGAAATCCAATTCTCAGTCATAGATTCCGACGGATGTATAGTAATCGATTGAAGTCATGTATTATTATTATTATTATAATTATTAGTCATATTTTTCTTTTTTTTCATAAATGTTATTCTTTTTAAAAAAATATGAAACCAATAAAAAGATTTTTATACAAAAATCACTTAATTATCCAAAGGTTCGCTTTTGATGCTTATGTTCTCAGTTATAGAACTCTTAAAACTTTTCCTGATTTCAATTGGTTTTCTCCAAACATCCCTCGGATCAGAAAACTGGAGGTAACCGCTGTCCACAAACTCTTGAAATATGTGTTTTCCGGGCACTGAATGATTGTTTTGATCGCATCGATACAAATCGATTTTCAGCGGATATTTCGTATTCTAAAACATATAATCATTGAATAAGAGATGGGTTTCTGATGTTTTTGAATAATACCTTAAAGCGCGCAAAAATTTTCTCATTGGCTGTGATTTCTGTCAAACGCTCGTTAATCAAATCGACTAAATGGGGATTTCGAGCCCACGTCTGTTCATTCGGTGGTTTAATGTTTGTGATCTGACAAATAATTGCGTGCGCTTTCGGTTTCAAATATTTTTTAGGTATTTCTCGAATACTATTTAATAACAATTAATTTATTCAAATGAATTGTAATTTTAATGACTTACTGTTCGAATTTGACGGGATCAACATTACCATGGTCAACAAACAGAACTTGTGCGATGCGCTCTCTTTGATTAACGTTTGTAATAAGTCCTCTGTACCATAAGTCGTCATCATATTTAGCGACGCACTGTTGCCCTGAATTTAAGATATTAAAACTAAAATTAATATAAACTTAAAAAAGAGGGCAAACCTTCTCTAAAAATGCGAATAAAAGGAAAAGAGTTTATATTGTCATCGATTTCTGATCTCAAATTTTGAATCATTTGGATAAAGAGGTCGTGTTCTATGTTAATGGTGTAGTCATTGCCTTCTGGGTGTCTCAAATCAGTTGCCTGAAAGAATGCAAAGTTGGCGCCGACATAGAAAGACATCGTCACTTCATAAAAGCGTTCCGTTTGAAAGACAATTGGGTAGAGACCATAAATCTGATCCACTATCGGACAGATATTCAAGTAATCGTCAACCGCTTCATTGTCCTCAAAACGATTCACTAAAAGATGATGTCTTTCTAAAAACTCAATAAAGGGTATCCACTTTCCGTCCTTATTTTCATCGATTTCTATCGTTGTTTTCATCGGAAATTTGGGATAATTCTTAAAAATAATAAAAATTAATTTCAATTTATATAAAAATTATGCCTAATTAGAGCAAACCTCCCAAAAGAAGCGGCACTTATGATCCAAAAGTTTAGTGTAAATGAAATTTCTGATTTGTTTGTCGGTGTCCTCATTAAGTGGTTTAATGTTAATCAGTTGGCATTTGAGGGCCAATTTGGGCGTTTCTTTAGCGAACACTTGCGAACTAAGTTTGTCGACGAGCATTGATTCATGATTGCCGTAATCCACAAAACGGACCGACATTTTTGTTTGTTCGCTGGTTTGGGTCACACCGATTATCTCAGCCCTATTCCATGTCTTATCGAAATCAAAATATGCAGTACAGGCGGCACCAACTTTATAGGGACCAACAAAACCGGGTAACTCTCCATTTTGTTCTAGAAGTTCACTTATGTGCTGTTCAATGATTTGTGTCGGTTGTGCTGACATTTCTTCGTACCAAAACCGAAATGAAATATGATATTCATTCGGAACGTCTTGCAAATCTGTTGGAATACCACAAAATGTCTTATCGTTTGGAAACACTTCGTCTAAATATTCAAAATATTGTCCGATTGTATGAGAATTTGTATCATTAGTTAGTCTTTGTTGAAGAGTTCCCAAAATGCTTTCATTACTTGAATATAAATAAAACGGCATTTGAGTCTTATTTCGTTCTTTGATCGGCTCTGAATTAATTTCTGTGTCGTCATCAGATTCGGTTCCATTAGCTAAACCTTCAGATCTGTCATAAGTAGCAAAACCTTTTTCTTTGAAAATTGTGTTAATGCTCTGATAAATTGTTTTCTCTCGGGAAAAGGCGCCGGGAATTATGGTTTGACGCGAATACAACTTAACAGAAATCGGTTCGCTTTCAACATTTCCTTTGACTAAAACATATAACGAATCCTTGTTTTTAGTGACAAAATCACTGAACTCATCTTTTGAGGAATGAGTCCAGTGTTCACCACCGGTAGGCTTTAAACAATGAAGTTTGCATTTGAGAGCAAAGCGACCGTCTTTTGTAAATTGATTGGAGAGTCTCCTCATTGACGAAACTTTTATCTCTTTTTCTAATCCATAATCAAAATCAATTACAATATATTTGGTTTCTTCCGGTGCAGAGCCCGCTAACGGTAAGATTCTTTCAACCACTTGACCTCTTCTCCAACAACTGTTTATTCTAAGGGCGCAAAACTCATTCTTTTCAAATTGAATGTCGCCCTGAAATGTCGATAATTGAGACGAATAAGTTTTGTGTAATTCCTTTTCTCGACCCTCAAAATAGTCCTTAATTTCTGGTCTATCGATTTGAACATAAAATTCTGACGGATTTTCAATACCACAAACAATAACTTTTATAAGTGACGATTGTTTGTCAGATTGTTGGCGTTCATTGCGTTCGATAAGATCTTTGAGTAGAATAAAAGTTGAAACCACGCGATCTTCAGTAAGTGCTGGTTTGCTGGAACTACTGGACTGTGAATAAAGCGATTCTTGTGATGACATCGTAGACAAATCAAATTCAGGTTTAGAGTAGGGACCAGTGCTTCGCGCAAACTTATTTTTAACCATTATTTCATTAATTTTGATGTCAGAGCCCTCATTACTGCCATCATAACTGCGCAGAACAACCATCAGTTTTGCCATATTCTGATCGAATTGTTTGGTCTCATAGACACACATCGTTAATATCTGAGGGCCCCTATCGTTAGATATCGCGTATTTGAAACCATTCGTTGCCTAAGAGTCACAAATATATAAATTTTAATTAATTTTATCAAAAATTAATTTAATTCACTTACGGCTTCATTCCATTTGAAACCAAAGGAGGGATCGACGTGAATGAGTCCACACGGAATGGCCTGAATCGGCAAATCAACGAATGTGTCTTTAAGAAGACGTAGGTTTGAGACATGAATATTCTGTTTGTTTCCAAAATCGATAAATTGAACGACAAATTCAGAGACAGTCTTTCCTTTTTGAAGAATAAGTGCGCGATAGAATTTATTGTCCCCTTCGAAGAGGGCAGCGCACGGAGTGTTCACTTTTGGACAGTAATAGGTATAGATTCCAACATTTTCATTGGTATAGAAATTATTGATTTCATCGATTAGTTTAAGAAGATTTTGATGTTGTCTTTGCAACTGAACGTAAAACAAGTCCGGACTTTCGACGTGTGAGACGAGGACTGACAACGTCTTCATAGTTCTGGGGATGTCTGGAAACGGGTATTTTAAAGGCTGACATTTATAACGACAGTAGGCATTGAAGTTATGGTTTTCGGTAGTGCTAACGGTTTCGTCTTTAATCATTGTTTCAATTACTGACGGGATTTGATAAGTGACTTCTGGAACGTCATAATGAACAAGGTCAACCAATTTAATACCATCTTTAATGCCGAAATTGATAAGAACTAACTGATTGTCTCTCACATATCTTTGGAATAAATCTATTGAATTTTGGGTCCAATTATTGCCGTACTTTCGGTTGGGTTTAATTCCAAAGAGTGCGCACTTATATGCAAATGGCGTCCACTTCTTGTGGTCAAAGAGTTCCACTTTCTTTTCCCTAATATTATACCACTGAACGGTTTCACTCATTCCATAGTCTATGAGTACAATATCTGCCACATAAATGGGTTCGCGATTTGGACTAACTTCTGTTCTGATATTAGTGAGGGTAGCCCTACACCAACTCTTCTTAATTAACGAATATGCGAACACATTATCTCCGGGTTTCAGTGTATCCCAAGCAGGAGAGTGATAGTAAGGGGAACCGCAGATATTATTCAACTCTTCATTAAGAATGTCAAACCTCTCCCTATCCGATGACTTTTGAACGTAAAATTTTGATGGAGTGATGGTCTCGGAGGGAAGTAAAGTCACCACTTGGTTGTCGATCTTTTGATTTTCTTTTGACACTTCTGTTATTTCGATGTCATCGTCTTCTTCCTCATCGCTCGACAAATTGATTGGCACTTCATTTGACTTTTTGTTGACTTCTTGAGTCACTCCATTTGTGTTATTGGTTTCAGTTTCAATCGTCGGTACAATTCTTTCAATTTTACCGAACTTTTTAATGTGTGTTTCGAATGAACCCTCGAAATGAAGTTTAAAGTCTTTTTGTGGCGATTGAATCGATTGAATCTTTAGGTTCGCGTCTTTTATTAACTTATTGATTGACTTCTGGTTTGAAGTCCTATCTCTGTCTGTTTGCAATTGTGGACTTTGAAGTAACTTTCCCTTCAACTCAGAACGTGTGCCCAAAATCTCATTCATAGAAACTCTCAAATCTTCAATTTTATTCTTTTCTGCGCTATTAATCTCTTCTAACACTTCTTTTTCACGAATTTGAAGAATAGAATGCAATTTATGAAACTTTTCCCTCGCGTTTAATCGCATTTTTTTGAACTTCTCTTTGGTCTCATCGGTTGACCTCTTAATTGATCGATGATTTTGTGACAAATCAGAGAAAGCTTTGATTCCGTTTTCAACGGTTTCGCGAAACTTTTCGGGTGCCGTTCGTGGGATTCGTGTCTCGACATTACGAACAATAGAGTCGTCTTCAGAGAGATTACTGTTCACTACTGAATGTGATGTCGATCTGATCAATGGCTGAGCGACAGGAGTCTCGTCTCCCGTTTCCAAATCAATCATTTCCGCAGTTTTGGAGGCCGTAAGGATTCCCGACTGAACTCCATTTCCGATTTGATAGAAGTCTAACGGAAAGAGATTTGTGTCGAAACACAACACTTCGGGAGCGGTCACTGAAGATATCTCTAACCATCGTTTGATCTCTGCTTCGTTTTGAGTGACATTTTTCTGAACCGTTTCAGTGATGGTTGTATTGAATGAACAAACCGTACATTTGATGAATGGTTTTTGTTGTTTACAGATCTGAAGAACACAAATATCGCAAATAGAGTGTCCGCACACCAGAAGACGGAAGGGAACGAACTTGTCTTGACTTCCATTTGGACTCAATTTCTTTGCCTCACATTCTTTGTCATAAATACACGAATAGTTAGACATAATTGTATTGATTTACTTAAATAAATGATTTGCGAAATAATTAATTTGTAATCAATTCATTAAAATTGTTTTAAAACATCATTTTTACCGAAAGACAGTGAGTCTCAAATCAAAAGACATTTCATAAGTTTTAAATTTGGATGAAAAGTACGACTAAAACAGTTATTGAATGCTTTCATTCAGAGAAACACTTTATTTGATTTTAGGGAATAAAATATTTGCATTTATTTTAAACATCATTTTTGTACAAAATTTACACGAATTTTGAATTAAAAATATTGCAATACTTTACTAAAGTTCACATCAAATGATGAAAAAAAGTGATTCAAAATTTGAATTTCAGATCTACATGTTTTACAGTTTTTAAGCATT
>JAQFZL010001240.1:0-11093 GCA_034695685.1 Galumna lanceata
ATAACTTTTATATAAATTTTATATTATATTATGTGTGATTACCATGCACAATTAATGAACAATTAATGAACAATTAAAGACCATTTCATGCAAATCTATAAACTTAATGAAATTCATAAGAATATAAACAAAACTATTGGCAAAAGTCTATTGCACTCAAAATTTGTTTATTTGGAGAAAATCTTAAAAAAATAGTTAAAGTTATTTACGAATTTAAAAATTATATTTAATTAGATTCTGATTGAAATCTCAGACACTCTAATAGTCATAAATAGTTGTTTTGTGTAATAATTGGGAACATTTTTCACCAAATAAGCACTTTTTGTTGAAGTTTGTAAACCACCTGCAAATCTTTTGAGCCTAACATCAGTTTCGGTTTAAGTTTTTGTGATTCAAACCAATTATTAGCAGATAATCAAAAGAGCGATTTGTTAAATAACTGAAGTCTGAGCCAAACCTGACTCGTTCTCAGCTTCAAATGCGTCAGTTTTAACAAATTTCATACCAAACGAACTAATAATTATGAGAACGCGTTGGGAGTGTTAGGAGTGTTGATAACATCTTTCACCTCTGGGTTATGCCTAAACACAATCACTGAAATAATAGCCTCTTTCGAGAGGTGAGAGGGAAGGAGAGAGAGAGAGAGTGAGCGAGAGAGGGAAGGAGGGAGGGGAGAGAGAGAGAGAGAGAGAGAGAGAGAGAGAGAGATGTCATCTCTCTAAATTAGCAAAAGAAAATTTAGCTAGTTTGCACCTGGCTTTTGCACACCTCAATAATAAAATAGAGATGCAATTAGAGAGTAATCATAAATCAGAAAACAAGTGATTTGAGATAAATTTACATAAAAACAGTATAGAATAAAATTAATACAATATCAGCCAGAGATAGCAAAAGGTCTCGATTCTAGGGGGGGGGGTATTTCACCTATTTTTCGTTTTAGAGGGGTATTTTGGAAAACTTTTGGAAAGTTAGAACTTTGTTTAGGATTCAAATAAATCATGTTTTTATCGAAATCTAATAAAAAAAATGCATTTGAGTTCAAACTATTCAAACAAATACTTTTATAACCATTTATTGATTTTCTTAAATAAACAGAAGATTTTATAACTAAACTCAGATTAAATGGAAGATTAATAAACATTTCAAAAAAGTTTTTATAATTTTATGTAGTTTTATGTCGTCCCTAATCTTTGACATAAACTTTAAAAAACTTTAAAATTTGAATTTTAAATTAAAGGTCTTTTAGATGAGTTTTATAATATAAAAGCTTAATATAAACTTGATCATTTAAAATTGTCAAAAGATTAGATTTTCAAATGTCAAGCATTTTGACATAAATTCACTTAGTTTTGACATAATCTGTGAAAAATGAGTTCTTAGTTATCTCATAGCTCTCCGTTAGACCCCTTGTGTGCACTTTTTATCAAATTTTTAATAATTCAAAACTTGAGTTTTCAAACAATTAATAATAAAATCAAATGTGAAAAACAGGTGAAGCGAATGACAAAATATTTGTTGAGTTAACAGTTATTCAAACGAAGTGTCGAACAATTGATTGAAACGATTAATAAAAGTTTAAGGATTTTATTGAAATACAATTTACCGGAAATCGATTCAAAATTATTCTTTTTAAAAATAAGTTTGTGAGCACTCCATCCATCCATCCATCCATCCATCCATTAAAAAAGCATTTCTTTTTAATCCCTTTCAATGCCAACATTGATTCAACTAAAGGGAGACCTTTTTTTTGAAGTAGTGCTGCACTGAATCAGGAATTTTAAACTTACGAATGAAAAAACGAAAATTTTAAAGTAAATATCTAGAGATGACCAGAAGAGAAAGAAAGGACAGGTTTGCAGAAATCATAAAAATTGGAAGCAATTTGTACCCTTGTACAATTTATACAATTTGTACAAGGGTACAAATAGAATTCTGTAAATTATATGTATCGGTATTTTTATGTCAATGAGGGGTAGGACTAAAGTTCTGCAAAAATGATTTTGTTATTTATTTCAAAGATTCGTTTGAAGTAAATGTCAAACAATGCTCTAATTTTGAGACAAATTGTTGTGTTCTGGCATTTTATTGGCAGTAAATGGGAGTCAATTGGAGTGTAAGGCAGGTGACAAACAACTGATCAGTAAATAACACTTCAATATTTGCTTTTGTTTATTGCAAACGACATTCAAATCTTTGATTCTTTAATAACTCCAATAATCGGACTTCAAATTCATAATTTATCAAATGATATGAACTAATGATATGTAACTTACTTTAAGTCAAAAGCGATTTGGAGTTTGTTTGCAATTCTGACTAAAATAAATAAATCAGTCTTTCGATGGTTTGTCTCAAACATCTGTATTGAAGGCAAACAATAACTATACCATAAAATTTAATTAAAATATTAATTTTGTAATTATATTATAAGCCTTAATCACAGTTAAGCCGGAAATCAGTCATAAACTCTATTAAATTAAAGATATTTGAGTGAACTCTATATTATTTTCTCTATAATAAAGTGTATAATAAACTTCTTGTAAAATAATGTTTGAATGTTTGTTAGAATAGTTTTAACTCCAATAATAAGCTCTCATTTATTTAAATATTTATAATTAAATGATTTCCAGAAAACAAGATTTGAAATAAATTAATTGATTTTATAATAGAAGAGAAGGGATGATATAAAAAAGGTTTTCCGACTTTAATATTGATAATAATTATCTGATTTAATGCAGACTTTTATTACTAAATGTGAAATCATTTCAGTTTTTATTTACTTTTCTCATGTTTTGTGTCAAAAGTGTTCTGATAATTAGAATATGGTATGTAATCATTTCCCATAAGTAAACCAAAAATCAGTCAAAAATCTAACGTTTGATTAAATATTGACCACATTTTTCTTGTGTCGGCTTTTGTTTTATATATACAAGTTTTTATCAAAAAGAGGGATAACCAAAGAAGTGTTAGAAAATTACTACAACTCCAAACAGTGTAGTTAAGCCTTTACTAAATATCTCACAATGAGTTGTCAGAATGAGTTGAGAGGTATTTAAGGGGGAGTTTTGTTTGGAAACCTTTGGTTAATATATTAAAATAAATAATAAATACTTCAAATTCTATGATTTATAGCACAGATATTATAGAAATGGTTTTATTGATAATAAATTATTTAAAGAAATTCAGTTAAAATACATAAAGTGTTAACAAAATCAATAAATTTTATTTTGAATTTGATTTAATTGTTTGATTAGATTCGCGACAATAAACCGAAATCTGTGAAACTCTGATATATTTGTTTCAAATACTATAGTCTTCTCTAAATATTTATTAGATTTAATGGTATTATTGATTATTACAACGAATTCAAAGATAATTAATGGTTCCATAATTCTTGAGAGCTTTGCATTAGATATGGAGACATCGATTCGCCACCGAATGGATCGCAAACAATACGAGTGTCGTTCCCTTCGAAGGAATACCTTTTCGTTAGGAATTGAGTCAAATGTTTGACTCAAAAATATTTTCGCAAATTTTGGTTCGAAATTCATTCCATTTATTAAATGATTTTCAATTGACTGACACTCAAATTGTTGTCTCAATGGTTGACACTTAACTGCCAGACATAAGATTCCGTTGAGGAATACATCGAAACCATTTTTGTCCAAACGATTTGATAAAATCAACTTTTGTTTTACCAATAAATAAGACTTTTTTTGAAGAGTTTTCTCATTTAAGTATTGTTTACATAAAAGACAGATATCTTTGAACTCCGATTCGGAGAACAATTGCAATGACTTTGACAACGATTTGACAGTCGATGGCATTTCTGTCACAAATAAATTCAATTCACTATTTATTTGATTCGACATTATTTTCAATGAAATCAAAACAAATGATAGAAATGATAGAAAGGGTGGAAATGTTATGATTCTAACAGACTATAGATTACACTACTTTTCCACTCATTCTTTTCACTAAACTTTTTAAAATACTTTACTATAGAATTAGACTCTCAGACTCTAGAAGTGCGACACTCAATACATCGACACTCAATTACTATGAAAAGGAAAATACTTGTATTCGGAAGAATTTTTTGAAAATAACCTAAAATTATTTAGAATAGACTACTAATCGATGTTAACGATAAAATCATCTATCAATTGATGACAAGAGTAAATAACAAAATATAAACTTCAAGTCATTAAATCAAATATTTTGTCGACTCTTTTCCCTGAATTTAAAGGAATCTTAAAGAGTAGTTATAATCGCCTTTAATTTACTAACAATTATTGAATAATTATAGTATTGAATTGAATAATGGGTTTAACAAATGATCCAAAATAATTGAATTAACATAATTTAAGAATCTTTAAGAGTGGCTTTTGGTCATATGAACAAGTATATAATAATTTCATCAAGGAATTCAATACATAAAACAAATCAAAGTAAATCGTTGACACCTTTAAACACATTATTGACAGCTTTCTATCAATACCTTTAATTTATATAAGAGTGAGTTTTGCCATTTCTATGATTTACTAATGATATAGAAATGTAAAAATAGTGAAATATTCAATATTTAAATTTTTATCGTAGATTCACAACAACGGTTGTAAAGTGGGGATCAAAATACCATGATCAACTTATGAATATATAAGCTAGAATATCATATAATAAATTAAGATGTACATTTTTAAGAGATAGAAAACAATAGTTTTCCTATTAATAATTAAGTAACGGTATTTTGATCTTCACTTTACTTTAAAATAAAGAGTATTACAGGCCATCAGTTATGAAAAAATCCTAAATTATAATAAAATTAACAAATTCTTAGAACTGGTATTTATTTTTAATAATTTAAAATATTAATAACAAATTATTATTAATAATATTCATCAAAATTTTTAAGTCTTAATAAAGTCTTTATACTTATATAAAATATTCACAAATGAATTGCTTTTCACTCATACTTTGAAATCTTGAAAATCCGGAAAATAAAGTATTTCAGATGTTTTTTATAATTTACTATACGTCAAGACGTTCACAACCTATGAATACAACATAAATTTTTAGAAGTATTCAAAGATGTATTTAACCAAAAAACGGAATAATACTAAAACTAAAGGTTGTCTTAAAGATGAGCAAAAGGGCATATTTTCAGGAATAAATCAAAAATTATGAAAATTTCGTTAATAATAAAAGAGTATTATTTAATATTCGGAAATATTATTCAATTAATCACTTCTATGGTATAACTGAAGACACGTTATTTAACTTCTATTACTATAACCGCAGATCACAAAATACCAAATATTTACAAATTAGTAATTTTATTGAAAATCTTAAATTATGTTAAAATAATTATTTGAAATTTAAAGCGAACACAAATATATTTGAGCATGAAGCAAAGTAGCAAGCTAGCTTTCTTTTAAATTATGCAAATTTTATTTTATATCTCTTTTGAATCGTCTGTTAAGTTAATGGATTGAATGAGTGTTAATTAAATTCATTTTTTATTCAAATTTTCTATAATTTAGAAATTGAATGATAGCGACGAACAATAATAAAAGTCCATCCATTTATATAAATGTATTGTGATTTTGATGACATTTTCATACGTTTTCAGTTATTTTAATTAATGAGGAAATTCTGTTTAAATCAATTTAGATGTATATTCATCGAAGCGCTCATTTCCGCCATTGCATTCACCAATTCTCAAATCAAACAGTTGTCGGTTTGACATCAAATTGTTTGAGAGCTCTGCCCTCAAAACTTTTCTAAACTAAAATTTGTTCACTTTTTTAAATAATTTGAAAAAAGTAATAAAAATATACTAAAGATATACAGTAGTAATCAATAGTTCGTTTCAATACTTAAGAGTTTATTACTTCTTTAGATATTTTTCAAATTTATATTCAAATTCTTCTTCTTTTTTTTTTGATAAAATTTGTGAAATACATAAATTGCTAAACTTTAATCAAATGCCATTAATTTAACATGGTAACTGACATGGTCATTTCTTAAGAAAACTAATGATAAACATTAATGAGTTAATTAAGAAGTTATTAAAAGTTTATCTGACTATAAGTTCAAAAAACACTCATTTGATAGAAAAGACAAGTTTTATGGCTTTTTTGTTGAAACCAATCATTAAATGATAAGCAATAAGTTTTGCAAAATATATATATAAATCATTATTTGTATGAAATGCGAATGTATTGCAAAACGCGATTTAAAAATGAAATTTTCAAAAAAAGTGCACAAAAGTAAAGATGAAAATAAAGAAAAAGTGTTGGGATTGCAGTCAGATTTTGGATGATATGCTCATAACGGGTGTCACGAATTTGAAGCAGAGACTGTTTACCATCTTTTGGATCGATGTATGCAATGATAAAGTAATACAATGGAAAAGACATACATATAATGTAGACACAAGTAATACATTCATATCGCAATGCATTCCAGAACATTAATGCAGAGCATTTGCACTCTCTTTTGGTCTGAGCTCTCAGAGCCTGTCTTAGTATTCACTCTTCGCTGTTGAAATTGTCGGCCACGCTTTTCCCACGGGCTGTGCAGCCAATCACAAGCGAGTAATATGATTGTGGCACTTGTGGCACGCGTACTGATCCAGCGCTCGAACTACTCTCTGTTAGTGATTAGTGTTTTTTCAGTTTAGGAAAGCATTCCTTTGCATCAGTGCTTGAATTGCAGTGTAGTTCGAGTACTGGCGTGAGAATCTCGTGAGAGCAGATGCAATTACGTTTTGATGGCTGGTTGGGTGCATGTGGTGTGTGTATGTGTATGTGTGAGTATAGTCATCCTACAACTACAGGTGTAGATCTCATTCCACTGCTTCAAAACTCGTGGGAAAGTGAATTGTGAACCGTTCCCAAGAACTTAGTGCTGAGTCGCGCGCTTCACTTCACTGCTGACCTCATGCCTACTATAAATGCCAACACTAAACACATTCCCACACTAAAACTTATCGTCCCCTTACTTGTGATCCCCTCTAAAGCACAACAACCATAAGCGTGTATTTCTTCCCCCAACCATTGAATCAACAGTTCTGATAAAATACTGTTCTCTGCTTTTCTTCTTATGGTCCTCCGGTGCACATCACGCATGTCGACAATACACTAAAACTTAGTTCAAAATAGTTAAGAATCATAACTGGTCTCTCATAGTGTCCTAAACACTAAAACAGTTCACTTCAACAAAAGTTTAGCCAAACTCTCGAACATAATATTCTAATATTTAGAAAACTTTTAAAAGTTTTTTAATCGATTGAATCAAAACTAATAGAATGACTGCCAGTATGTCAGCCACTGTTGACTCTCAATCAACAGAAGTCCCCCGAAAACCTGTCTCAAAGACATCCGAACACCGAAGAGTAAGTTCTGAAAACTTTTTTTTTTATTCGAACAAAACTAATGAATTTTTTTTTTGAATTTTAGGCCACAAAACCAATTATGGAAAAGAAAAGAAGGGCTCGAATTAACAACAGTTTAAATGAACTCAAAGTTTTGATTTTGGATGCACTCAATAAAGATGTAAGTATTGTTTCACATCTCTCTTATATGCCTTCAAAATACAAATCACTTCAAATGAATACTAAAAGAATTTTTACTTTTATAGCCGTCCCGACACTCAAAGCTTGAAAAAGCAGATATTCTTGAGATGACTGTCCGTCATCTGCAGAATGTGCAGCGACAACAAATGGCTTCTGCCATTTCAACTGATCCGAGTGTTCTCAACAAATACAGAGCCGGTTTCAATGAGTGCGCCACTGAAGTCAGTCGATATATTGGTCGCGTCGATGGCGTCGAAAATGTTCTCAGACAACGAATTCTCAGTCATCTAAACGTTTGTGTCAATAGTCTCAATACCGCTGCAAATATGGCATCCAATTCATACAGCAATCAGTCTCGAACTGGAAGTGCATTCCCGGGAATGGTTCCTCCCAATGACTCTCCATTCGCATCGGCTAATACTCCACTTCACGTACAGATACCTTTACCCACAGCGGCCGCCATCGCCGCCGGAATATTCCCGAATTCTGGTCTCAATAACACAAATGACATCAATAACAACATTTCTTCACCACTTATGTCAAATCCGATGACAATCGATGGCAAACATAACCTGCAAACTCCCCCCTCATCCGCTTCTTCTACCGGTTCGTCACACTTTACATTCTCACTACCACTACACCAGTGCTCGCCTCCACTCAACACAACTTTACTACCATTTCATAACAATTTCAATCATAACATATCAAACCATTCTTCTGGACTAATGTTCAGACAATCAATCGGTTCGTGGAGTCGCAACTCATGTCTCGATTCTCCGATCGGTCAGAGTTCTATCAGTCCTGTCGGGAGCTCTGTTGGTAGCGAACAGTTGAGTCCATCCGGAAGTGAACACGACATCGATATGGTGTTCGAACCGCCAACAAACCAAATGCATTCAAATCTTAGCGGCGACAGCGTTTGGAGGCCCTGGTAATGGTCTTACCAGTGGTGATCATTCCTCCAAAAGCAATCATAAACTCAAACCTCGATCTCATTTGCAAATATTGTAAAAATTACTAAAACTGTTAATTAATATCAAAATCTGTTCTCTCTGTTAATGATCTCTTAGTGTAGTTCGCAATGAATACGGCTTTCAGACGGATCTCTAAATGTTTTGTTAAGATATGTTCCTCGAATGTAATCACTTTTTAAGAGATTATTAACACAATTATTGAGAGATTTATTATTCAGAGATTTATTTTCTTAAAATATTACTAAATATTTTTGGCGTTCATTTTGTGCCTTAATTTTGAATACCATTCAATTGAATGCAACCTTTTTTTTAAATACATATCAGAATTACTCTATTTCTTTAATTTTACAATATTTTACAATATTTAGCAATAATTGTAATATAATCAACATTTTTGTAACATTTCTTCCATATAAATACCGAAAGCCTTTCATAAAAATATATTTATTGTAAATAATTCATTAAATGAATGCAATATTAATATTACATATAATTCGATAATATTTTGATATAAATAAGAAATTCGATGAAAATATATATTTAAATAAAAAACTATTTTTAACGAAAAAACAAATTATTTTCTTATGAAAGAAACGGTAAAAGTTTATAACTCTCTATAGAGTGATATAAACTATAAGAATAAATTAGTGAATCGGAGGCCTATTATTATATGGAGTCTTCTCTCAATTGTAACAATAATTTCCTTTAATTCTTGCGATATCTGCGATGCG
This sequence comes from Galumna lanceata, assembly GCA_034695685.1. Lineage (NCBI taxonomy): Eukaryota > Metazoa > Arthropoda > Arachnida > Sarcoptiformes > Galumnidae > Galumna > Galumna lanceata. The sequence continues at coordinate 9,279 of JAQFZL010001240.1, forward strand.
TGACTTCAGAACTTACCTAAGGTTCACATCAGAACAACTTATGAGTGATCACAACCTATAATAAGATTCGCCTAAAGTTTGCAAAACTGACTGCAAAATATGAATGAATCCTATTATCGTTAGACTCAATCGTGTCTGAGTTGTTGTCTGAAGTGTGGGAACTTTGAGCGATAATTTTACTAATTATTAGACTTTTTAGACTTTAATCAGTTCTGAATCTAACAAATGAATGAAAACCTTTTTATTACAATAACTTATTGTAATAACACTAATATTTAATTATAAAGAATTGGAAAGAATTGAAATTAAATCTAAGAGGAAGTCATACAAAAAAATATATTTCGAAGCATTTCTACCGAAATTTAAGTAAAATTATAGGAAACTTAAAACTTAAAATCATTTATTAAAACTTAGAAATATTTTATTTTTGTTAAAAAATATTAACCTTAGTTTGAGATCATGTCATATCTCATTGAGATATGACCAACGAATCATAAGAATCGGTTAAGTACTGACTTTAATATTGAAGATTAGTTAAGATTTTAATCACTTAAAGGCTTTTATTAAGACTTTCATTAAATTTAATGCAACTAAAGATTTAAAGATAAGAATTGTAATGAAGACTATATATTACTTTATGTGAGCTCTTTTTCGGCAGATCTGGGACTGGAAGAGTTCAATGAAAGTTAAATTTTCTTAGTTAAGAAGTTTAGCATTTTCTTAGTGGTAAAGTGTGATATCAGTGAGCAGTGGGTGGTCAGAGACGCGTGGCTTCACATCTGACTCAAAGCTATGCACTACAGACACCGCAAGACATTTCTCAAAGAAAAGTGAGCCCAGCCCTGAGCCAGTCTTGCAATCAAGTCTGGACTGCTTCTGGAATCGTGGGAAAGTCACACCCCTTAACGTTCAGCCACTCTTATAAAGAATACTTTAAATTTTTCCTTACATTTTGTTAATTGCATTCAATTGTTTCGAAAGCTTTTAATAAAATAGAGTTTTTATGAAAAATTCTTCTTTTAATGAATGAAAAACATATGTAATCAGAGATTTTTATAGGTTTTATCTAACAATTCATTTAAAAATCGCATTCATTTGTTTTGGTTTGAAGTTAAAACACTTTCTTTATTAAAACAAACAAATAAAGAGTTAGTGAAAAATATAATATTTTAGGTAAAAACATAAAAAAATGATCAAAAAGAGACTTAAAATTATTAATATTAGAATAATTATTTAATTAACAATATTTTTAATGAGTCTTTTAGAAACTTCATATAAAAGATATAACTTTGAGCCTCGACTACTGACTCTCGACTCTTAAGTTTTGTTGAAATCTTATGAAATTATGTCTAATTAAACGATTTGAATGTTATTCGTTTCGATATATTAAGAAATGAGTGTTTAGTAAATGATTCACAACTGATTAAATACACATCAACTCTTCATTAGTGTTCAAATGATTAAAATGGTGGTGATTTGAGTTATGGTCAAATTTGTTATCACTCGATATAACTTAATTTGCATTTAAATTTAATGATTTAGTGATTAATTCATATTTTGCTTTCGATAAACATCTGGATAACTAATATATTTTGTGCAAAACGAGCGAATGCTTTAAATTCTTTAATAAAAATAAATCTAATTTTTTATCGAAATGTTTAAGCAAATAATGAAGTCATAAGTTATTTAATCGTCGGTCAATAAATCATAACTCAACAGTTGACCGACAATTAAATAACAGTTAAATGACTTATTAGGTTAAGTCATATGTCCCGACTTTTTTATGAAATAAATACTTTAGAATACCAAAAACCT
>JAQFZL010001241.1:0-11090 GCA_034695685.1 Galumna lanceata
TGTTTATAAACTAATTAAAATCTTAAATATATTTTATATAAATGTGAATAAAGATATTATTAATAAAATGAAAGAATAAAAATATCAAAATTTGATTATATTTTTAGAAAAATTTTCATTTATATTTGAATGAAAAGTTACACTTTTCTGTTCAGATGAATTTTGTCATATTAGTTAAAAAGATATTTATAATTAATTCTTTTAATAATGATTAGTTATTATCTAGGTAAATTTTACAGAAAAAACTTCAAATCGAATTAATAATTGAAAAGTTATTCTGATCTTAAATAGTTATGTCAATAGGGATATACGATATAATCTAACCATACTTTTAATGATAAAGAAAATATAAATTAATAATACATGTAATTATATGAAAGGAAATAATATAAATTTATCGGATAACTCCCCCGAAATATTAGCCCAACATAACCATTACTGATATTTAATTGGGTTATTAAATGTTTAGTGTATATGTTTTTATTAATTTGATCATGATATATTTATTTGGTGAGACATTTAATAAATTTATAATGTTTTTAAGTTAATGGTTAGTAAACTAATTTTAAGTCCTTAAAACTTAGAACTGTCTTTAGATTATATTTTATAGTTATATTTCAATCGTTTATTTGAATGTCACTGTTTTTGGATTGAATTACAATCATTTCATTGATTTTCTTCAAAACTTTGATTAAAAGTATAGATTTAAATAATCATTTATATAATATTTGTATAACATTTGTATAACCTCTCGATTCTTCTTAAATGTAAGCGATTTTAATGTTTTTCGTTTATTTAAACTTTTCTTTAGTTTATTGATCTCTTAAACATCAAAGAATGAATGGAAATATGATGTGTACTTTATGTGTACTTTATATATACATTATATATACTTGTTAAACTTAATATTTTATCGCTAAAAACCAGAGTAAACTAATACTGGTCTAATTTTGCCAAAAAAAAGATGAATTCATAAATATTTGATAATGAAATTCATTGATAACATTTATTTGTAGTTTTTATTATAGTTTACAACTTCATAACTTCAGGAAAGTTTCACAAATTCTACTCTTAGATTAAAAAGTGGATATAATTGAAGTGTAATAATAAATGAATTGTAACCAGTGATGACTAACGATCCACAGGAGGGGTATCCGATCTTTCGGTACAAGTGTTGAAAAACTTAGTGTCAAAACTACTTTCAAGTGTCAAATATATATTTTATATAAATTATATTTGAGTTTTATGTTATAATTACAATATATTAAAATTAAGAGAATAACGTTTCAATTATTAATTAATATTATAATTGATTTTCACTATAAATTTTAATGATTTGTCATTTATATGTCGAAATTTAGTATATTTTTATAATATGTTACTTTATACCGAAAATAATTTTCAATTATTATAATTAAGTTTATGCAAAAAATGACCTGGCTAACATATTTTTAAAAATATTTAATGAAAAATTATATAAATTTATACTTTTTTTAAAGTAGAAAAAATTTAAGAAATAGATTTTGTGGGGAAACCAAACGATTCACAAAAACCTATGATATTCTCAAATGTTTTTTTCTTCTATGAATTCCTAAGAAAATTGTGACACTTATAGTGAAATCATTTAAATTCGATTAAGAGATTCCGCCGTAAAGTAGAAGTGATTTCTTTTTAAAACATATGTTGTTATTAACACAACTATCAATTAGATTGAAAACTAGTTTTTTTTAGTACTCTTTACTATACAGAAGGGTTTGTGCGTAGAAAAATTCTTTTTCAAATGAAGTGTTATTGAATATTTCAATTTGAACTTGCTCTATTCAACTAATCAAAAAATATAATTTTTAATCTTAGTTTAAACTAATGTTAAATTATAATTAGACTAAATTTTATTTTTAAAATTTCAATAATTAATCACTTTATTAACTTTATTTTATTTTAATTTTTTTTTTTTGTAAAATCAGTGAATCAGTTGATATTTGTTTGGAACAGTTAATGTCATATATGGCAGATTATTCTCACAAAAATCAACAAGGTATGAATTAATTATTAATTATATAAAACTTTTTAAATTCGGATAAATTTGTTTAATATATAAAACTATTGTTTGTTTTGATCATATTTTAGTTGATTTTTGAATTTTTAAATTAACTGTTTCTTTAAAAAAATAGTCATAAAATGACTCTTTTAAATTGTTCTGAAATGAGAAACTTTCCCTAATTTTTTTTGTGAAACTTTCAAAATAAAATTCTTGTCATTTTTCTACTCTAAAGGCCTTCAATTTTTAAAGATTCCTATTATTTGAAAAATTGTTGAAACGTTTTTTCCAAATTATTTCAATGATTTTTAAACACAACTGACTTTTCACTATTATTTTTTATGTTAAAAAAAGAGGATTAGAAAACTTGTTTTAAAACTTCTTTTAAATCCGAAATCTTTTGTCGAACAAACAATTGGCTTATTTTCAACTCTTTAGACAAAAATAAACTTAAGATTAAATTTTGGATAAAATTTTCCCAAATAGTTTGAAAAAAGTATATTTATTTCAGATTCAAAAAAATTAGTTTTGAATTTGTCGAGTGTTTAAAGGATGGCAGACAAGAGTTCTAAACTATACTCCAAATCTAATGGAGAAGAAGAAGAAGTAACAAATTTGTCAGACATTGTGGGTTCGTGGGGTCAGTGGCAACGGAATATCTTTATCTACTTTTTCATCGGTGCGATGTGTTCGTGTTGGCACAGTTTAGGCCTTTCTTTTTATGCACCAAATATTACTTATTGGTGTACAAAACCTGACAAATATCAGGTTAACTTTTTTTTGAAAGTCTTATCACAGAATCTCTAAATTTGTGTTTAATTAAGAATATGACGGATGAGGAGTGGATTAATATAACTGTTGGTACTAAACATCCTAACTATCAGTGCAAACGTTTTGATAATCCAAACGAAGACTGCAATGAATGGGAATTCGATAAATCGTTTTGGAAGTCATCCATTATTAGTGAAGTTTGTGTTTTATTACCTAAATATGGATTTTATTGGTTTTATATTTCAGTGGAATATTGTTTGCAATCGCGAAGAATTGGCGTCTTTGACTCAGTCCGCATATATGGCTGGAGTAAGGGTTTTGTCGACTATTGTTTGCTTAAAACACTTTTGGTTTAGGTTATGGTTACAGTTGTAGTTATGGGACAGTTATCTGATAAGTAAACATATTTTCTATTAAAGTTAATTAATATTAAATATAAACTTTACTCATAATATAGAATTGGAAGGCGTCCAGTGATATGGGCCGGACTTATCATTGAATTGATTGCTGGCCTTTCATCTGCATTTTCTGTCTCCATCGAACATTTTATAGTATCTAGGTAACAAATTATTTACCCAAAATTAATTTTTACATTTTAATGCTCTCTAACCGAAAGGCTTTAATTTAAATTAACTAAATTTTTGAATTAATTTTTGAACTTTTGTTATTCAGGTTTGCGTTGGCGTACGGAGCGAGTGCTCGTTGGGGAACGGGTTTTGTTTTACGTAATGACATTCAATTAAAGTTTAAAACTTTTAAACTTTGTTTTATTCTTGAGAACAGTTTTAGAAACAGTTGGACCACAATATCGCGCTGTCGTTGGAATGGCCATTGAATTTGGATGGGCTTTAGGTTATATAGTACTTCCGGGGGCAGCATATCTTTTACGTGATTTCCGATGGATTCAATTGGCTGTTACTCTACCAGAATTTGTTTTACTCTTCTGGTGGTGTTCTCTTCCTGAGTCCCCTCGTTGGCAATTGACTCATGGTAAATTAAAAGAGGCAGAGGCTACTATTAGAAGAGCCGCAGAAATTAATGGTAAATCAACTCAAAGTATTAACACAAAGTTGGCTAAACTTATGGAAAAAGCAATGGCTGTAAGACATTATTGAATGAAAAACTGTTAATTAAATAAATATAAAAACTTTAGGACAAAGAAAAGGAAAAAATCAATGCAAAGGCTAACCTCTTGGACTTATGTCGCACTCGAATTATGATTAAAAATACATCGATTTTATATTTTTCGTGGTATGTCTTATGTTGACTTTACTTTCATATTTTTAAATAATATATTATTTCTTATTTTCAATTCATTTAATTAATAGTAATTAATAGTATGTAAATATTATCCACAAAACTAATAATAGAATACATAATCTATGGGTTATTCCGGGACTAACATAATATAAAACAATATTTTAAATAATATTGATTTCATATTAAGTTAATATTATTAACATTTGTTTAATCGAGAAAACATCGTATATCACATAAAAATATGATTTCAATGTTTTAAAAATTGCTTTACATTTATTAATGCACTGCTAAATAAATATAAATGAAATTGATCAAGTCATTTTTTAGAAATTATGCAAAGTATGCCGATATACCACTTTCAGATAATAACCTTAATAAAACCTTAATATACCTAGTCGAATTGAGAATTTTCAGCTGAAGAGATTGATGAATTTATTTTTTTGTGAACGTCCAAGATCAATAATCAGCCAAATATATTACGGAAATTATTTTTAAAAGTTTAAAAAAAGGAAATTAAACTTTAATTAGATTTATAATCATTTATTAGTGAAGTTTTCTTTTAAAGTTTTTTAATAAAAACTTTCTGTAATTATTGAGCTAGGACATGGCCTTACGCCAAAAATGAACTCACCAAATCTCATCAGATCTGAAATTCCGAATTAAACAAGATATAATTTAGTAAGATCTAAGTGGAATAGTCTAATCATTAGACTCTAATGGAATATTTTGATTGTTAATATATTTCAGCTGAGGTGGCAAATAGTGGGCAAATTCCATAATACCCCCTGGAATCGAAAAATTGGCAAAATACCCCACCCCTAGAATGAGCGATGAGGGATCCTCTTTAGGAGTAGGTTGTTATCCCGACGAATCCCAGGGGGTATAGAGTTTATACTTTCAGGTTTTTTTAAGAAAAAACTAAATAAAAAAAATTAATTTGACTTTAATTTAATTAAAAACTAATTAAAATAGCATAATATGTGCTTAAAAACATTAATAAACGTTTAAATAATCAATTTTTAGCCAACTTAAACCCCTTGTTGATTTCTTAAGACTTACGGGTAAGTTTAGCTGAGCTTTTGGTAAACTTTTTGAGGACAGGATATTAACTTTTGATTCAAAAGTTAACAAAATGTATTTCTTATGTATATTTACAAAAAAAATATGAAAATTCAATTAAACTTTAATTACTTGAATTTTCTTTTTTATATTATTAACAATCAACTTATGTAACATAAATTCTGTGATATATAAAAGGATTTTTGAAAATTCCTTTCCTAAGTTCTATCACTTCTATTCGAGTATTCTTTGATAGTAATTAATGGGTTTAATACTAACAAAGTTTAATAAATGGGTGTCTTTTATTCAAATAATTTAGTTAAAACTTTTGGTATTTGAGACAAATATTATTAAATGGTTAATATGTTTAGTGATATTTAGAAGTAACTCATTGATGTCTTAATGGTTTCCTTCAATTCTAATGGTTTAAAATACATTTAAGTAATTGTTTTTAAAAATCAAACGATAGGTTTGTAAATGCATTCGTTTATTACGGTTTATCTCTAAATACGAATAATTTGGGCGGAAATCCATTCATAAACTTTCTAATGGCCGGTGCCGTCGAATTTCCTGCTTATGCCCTTTGCATTTATTTATTGAAGAAATATGGACGTCGTCTACCTCTTACCTGTGCGATGTTGGGCGGAGGCATTGCATGTCTTTTAACTATTGCTTTTACTTCGGGTAAAATTTAAAAATAAGACTAATCATAGATTATTACCTTTTAATCGATAGAATCTTTGGTTTGGTTGAGAATAACGTTTGCAATGATCGGCAAATTTTGTGTGACCTGTAGTTTTGGTATGATTTATGTCTATTCCGCCGAAATCTTCCCAACAGTTGTTAGAAATGTTGGCGTCGGTTCGAGTTCTATGGTTGGAAGGATTGGATCAATTTTAGCCCCATTTGTCAAAGAATTAGTAATAGATTTGATATTTAAAACATTATTGGATAATATCCAACATTTTAGGGCAAATATACTCATCTAACGGTTCCTTTAATTATTTTTGGGGTTTTCTCAATTACTGATGGAATTCTCATTTTGTTATTACCCGAAACTAAAGACAAAGAAATCCCGGATTCTATCGGAGAACTTAAAGATTTAAAGGACTCAAATCAGTAAAATTAGACTTTTTTTTATTGATTTATAAATTTTAAAATTCTTTCAGAAAAGACAACGACTCAAAACTCAGTATAAATGGAAGTGAAGGCAATGAATACAAAGACAACACATCTTTATAACAGCAAATTAATAATTTTGTTTTAAATTTTAAATCTAATAAAAGTTTCAATTTATTAGTTTTTTAATAACCAAATATTGTGATCGCATTTTAAGATAATTTTTAGCCATTTTTAGATCTAAGAAAAATTATTTCTCAACACTTATTAATAATAACTAATTAAAAATAGACTTTAAAAACATTCTTAGATTCAAAATCTTTGTTAATTATAAATATATAGAGCGCTTCACTTTGAGGTCTCCCATTTTTGACGGCTTATATCTGAGAATTATAAAAAAAAATATTAGACGAAATAATAAAACTTTTTATAGAAAATATGTTACATTTAATTTTTTGAACCCAGGTTATTCTCACTATCACTTGAGAATAGGTTTATATGGCGCTTTAAAAAAATGTGATGGACACAATATTATTTTGACCTCTTATTCCTTGTCAACCATATAAGATAGAGTTATTGAATTTGAATATACTTATAGAAGATATGTTAACTTAATTTAGATTTTTTTGAAGATTTTCTCTCAATTGCATATTGGAAATTGTATATTTTATAAAGGTCATATTTCAGAAGATTCAAAAATTTTAATACGAAATCACTTCAAAAAATCAGTTTTGGAATGAATTGAATTAAATTCATGAAATTTTGGTTCGGGATTTTTGAAGCTTTTTCAAAAACATAATCAAGGTCTTAGATTCTAGGCTGATTGGGCTATAAAATAGTGCTATTTTCCGAAACAACCCTAAATTCATTTTTTAAAAAATTGGCGAAATTTTCAAATTATTTTTTTTGAATAACTTCTATTCAAAGTAAAAAATTATAAATAATTAATAAAATCTAAGAAGAATGGTTTGAATGCTTAGAAATTCGCAGAAAAATTAGCTTGGTATCATTTAAACGATTTAATTCTGTAGAATTTTTCTCTGAAAATTCAGCTGCGAATGGCCATGGACATTTCAATTATAATTAATTAAAGTATTCAGATTAATTATTAAAAATCTTGAAGTGGCGTTTGGAACGGTTTTGGAACAGTGAAAATATATTCTCTCAAATAGAATTATCAAGCTTATATAAAAATCAAACCCTTTAATAATTTATTACACTAAATCATGCATTTTCAAGTTTATACATCGCGCTCAATTTTTCAGTTATAATTTATGTTGAGTTCATGAAAACTACCTAGTTAAGTTCAAGATATCATTCAATATAAACTAAATTATAAGAAAACATTGACTTTACTCAAAATTCTCTCACACTTTACGTTTCATTTGAACTTGAGAAGTCGCTCTCAAATCACTCCCTGAAAAACTGTTCTAGCTGAAACTGGATTTTCGAAAAATTATTTAACCTATTTTTTGTTTTGATATTTGAAAAGATGTTGTATTTTGGATAAAACATCAGAATTTCCATTGTTCGTGTTTTAATTCCAGGGGGGCTTTCGGGAATATCCCCTTCAGTCATCTCAACTAAAAAACTTGACAAGACTTTACAAAACAATACATATTTGAATCATATATTTCTGTATCTCAATCATTAAATCTCAGATTCAATTTGCAAGCTTAGAAAACTTAGATAAACTTTATAATTAATGTTCATTTTGTTGAAAGTGTTTAGAAAACATGAAATTCATTATTATTGCAAAACTAATCTATAAAATTCACATAGCCAAGTAAAATAGATTGTAACACCATATTGGCCCTTTGAAATCTCATTATATAAATGATTGTTAAAATATCATTTGGAAACAAAACTAATAGAATGAAATGAAAATTATATAAAAATCACAAAAAATATGTTTTAAATTTTTTAAAAGTTCTTTAATTTTATTTAATAATTAGTTTTGCATAACTTAAATATAAATCATAATTAGTTTCACTTAAGTATATTATTATAAAAGCCAATACTTAACACAATATATGTTAAACTACACACTATTATTAAACTAAATATTCCACTTCACTCTATACTGGAGGTAAATCTAAAAAAAAAGATTTGAAAAATGAAAAACATTTGTCAGAACTGACCACAAGATATATGAGACAATAAGCGGTGAACGATGAGTGGCCAGACATGAAAGACAAGTGTCCATCACGTAATCGGTGTTCAGAAAAGTTAGTATTAGTACAGATATAGTCAGTTATGTATTGAAACTCATAATCCTTTCAACTTTTGTTACTTTTCAGACTTAAGTCAAAAGTGTAGGCGATTTGTCCAACAGAATCAAAAAACTTTGGTCGACACAAATCTATAAAATGAGGTCTCAGACGACCGATTGTATACTTTGCGATATCTGTTGTCATTTTGGAAATTAATGCTCCGATAAGAAATGGAGTTAACTTGCAATAAAAGACCCACAAAAGTGCTAATAATGAAGGCCTTCTTCCTCTTTAATGGTATTTCTCCCATTCTGTTAAAAATGTTTAAATTCAACGATAAATACCTGAAAAATATTTTTTCAAATATTAAAATTAATTGAAATGATAATATTTTAGACTAAAACTTGAAATTAAGGATAAGTTGAAAAATTTAACTTAAATTCGACTAAAATAAATTTAACAATAATATTCAAATAACTTCAGATACCCTAAACCATTTCAATCATTCAGATGACAATCAAACAATAGAAAACGAAGAAAACCCAATCAAACTGAATGAGGCTCTGATAGCTATTACTTCTATCAGAAAATGTATGACTCAAAGCAATATTGATGGATCAGACTTTCGTCTTTTAAAATTAAAAAATTTCATAAAATTTTTCAAATTTCGAATTAAACTGAATTTTTAAAAATAAATAATATCGAGTTTTTATTGAAAAACATTTTTAAAGTAACTTTACCTTATCATAAATTTTCAACTTAAACTAGATTATTTTATTTGATATTCATCAGAATTCATTCTTATTGATATTTCACATATTAACATAAACGTTTAAAGGTTTACTGATGAAAATATTTAAAGTAATAATAAGAATGAATATTAGTTTAAAAAGTTATTTTGATAATAATCATGTTGAATTAAATATTTAACATATTTGTAGATATGCTTGTTTTAATTGAGGCAGGTTCATTCTTGATTTAAAAGAAAGATTCAACGAAATTTATTATAACTGAATAAATAATCAACTTGATCAAATTGGTTAGCTATCATCGTAAGTAACCCACAAAATCATATTTCAACCGACGCACGAAATTAGGTTTATGCGAGTGGTTCAGTGCTGTTGGAACCTGGGCAATTTTAATTCAGCAGTTAAAATATTGGCTGAGCTTATTTAAGAATAATTTTCAATTGATCATGCTCATATTAAATTCTATTTTTATCTTTGTTTTCATATGAAAATAATGAAAGTTATATTATTATTTTAAAATTTGATTTTCAAATCCGAAAAACTTAAGCTGTTCTGGTTGTCGATCAGAACAAAGAAAAGTTATCGAAAGCTCTATTAACTTTGTCAGAGCCGTCAACAGAGTATAAGACAGCAGTTATTCGAGCCCTGGATATTCCCCACTCAAGAGTTATACCATTTTTAGGCGCATTTCTCATATTCTTCAGGGAATGCCATCACTAATAGTGCTCCTATTCATCAGCGGTGAATAACCCAAGCGCACAGAATAACAATATTAAAGTAGACTTCGTTGCTGACTATAATGGAGAAGTAAACTACATGTTAGCACTTTATTATACGCATATTATTTCGTTTAAATTATAATTTATCAAGGACAATTACAAAAAAAGAATTGTGAATCAATTTGCATAGTTTTTAATTAGAAATGTCTATTTTAATTAAACTAGATTATTTTTAAAGTTGAAAAAATGAATCATAACCACTGGAAAAGAATTTGATAAAATCAGTTAGAATAGGCTATACTTTTTTTTGAATATCTTCTATTTACTCACAGTTTTCAATTTAAATATATTTTCATTTTTACCAATATAAGAGCAAGATAATTATTTTATTCATTATCAAAGTCCTGATAAAAGAACGTTATATTCAAAATAGTTTTATTTAAATAACATAAATTTATTCAATTAATTTAATAATTTTAATATTAATAAACTTAATATAGAAGATGTGATTTTACCCGAAATTATTGCAAAGTATGAAAGCAAAGAGCCTTCGCTGATAAAACTGGATGAGGGCTTCATTGACTTACAATATATTAAATACATTTGCGTCAGTCAGATCTCATGATAACATTTGACAAACCATTTATAACGAGTCCTTGTTATAAAAAGTCATTTTACGGGTCCCACAGAGTTGTTATAAACTGGAAAAATTGTATATAATAAAAATGCTTGGATCAAATTCAGGGATGATAGAGAGGGGGGTATAGGGCTATACCCCCCCTGTGATTTCGTCAAGGTACCCCCCACCCCCCAAGAGCAGCGGCAAAAATGAAGGGAAAAAATAGGCCAGAAAAACAGTAAATTGGAAGAAATATAAGTGAAAATTTGATAAAAAAGCTGCTAATATTAAGCAGAATATTAAAAAACATTGATTTCAGCTCAAAATAACAGTTTTTAAGCCTAAATTAAAGGCTGTTATATCTTAAAAAATTTGCAAAATTTTTGTAATTTCTTAATTTTTTAGTTTTTTAAGGAAATATAAGGTAAAAACGATTTAATATGCTTTAATTTAATGTTAATTAAGTTGATTAAACTATATGCAAGCTTAAAACATCAAAAAAGTGCATAAAAACTCATTTTAGGACATATTATAAATTATAGG